>JAPYYR010004220.1:0-19201 GCA_030523065.1 Aphidius colemani | reverse complement strand
AAACAAAAAACAAACACATAAAAATTTATTTATATACCACTAAATGCCAATCGTAAATAACTTTTACCTTCCAAAGCAGATAAAAAAAAAGCATGATATACATAAAATGAAAATATAGAAAAAAACAGCAGCAGCAAGTGTTTGGTAAATATGTCTAAGTTTAGCACAAAATCAGTGAGTCGATTAACACGACGGGTAAGCTTCAACCGTGATATTAAATGAAAAAAAAAAAAAAAAAAAAAAAAAAAAAAAAAAAAAAAAAAAAAAAAAAAAAAAAAAAAAAAAAAAAAAAAAAAAAAAAAAAAAAAAAAAAAGATCAGTTTTGCCCTCGTGCCGACAAGGTGGTTCGCGTGTGCTCACCTGTCCGTGCTAAACAACACAGGGGATCAGTTTGTTGGGGCTAGAAAATAAAGTGCGATGGCAAAGATATACTCGATATATACATAAAATGTGTGTGTGTTGTTGAAACTGATAATAAAGTGCAATTACAAGAATGCCAACAGGCCAAATACACGACTCAAACAAAGAGAGACAAGCATCTCACAATATCCTGATGAGTTTTTTATTTATCGATGGAACTTACGACCAATATAATTCAACAACCCCGCAATTATCTCGGTCGTTTTAAATTTAACACCCTTTTATCTGCAGGTATTTATTTATTTATTTTTATTTTTTTTATCTCGATTATACTAATGACAAGCGGAAATCGATTAAGAAGCGAAATAATAAGGCTTAAAAAAATCTGGATAAATTGGATCTTTTGAGTATTTCCAAGTGACGACAGGATATTATCTACTAGGTCAGCTAGATTCAATGTCAGTGTGCACGATGACAATTGTCTGGAAAATCAATTTTTCAACAACAGAAAACACACAGCAAGTGTTTTTATTTTATTAACAGTCGCGACAGGTGTCATTGGACTTTGCTGACATGTTGTATATTGAAAAGTAAATAACATTTATATAAAAAAAAATATCAGAGTTAGATGTATAAACACTTTTTTAACATCAGCATTTTTTGAGAAAATAAAAACTAAAGATAAAATGTTAGGATATGCAGTCGACGATTCAGATGAAAAATTATTAAATTCAGCTGGGAAAAAATGAAGAAAATAAAAGACTTTAGCATAGCAGTAAATCAAAATGCTCGTTTTCTATCGTATGCAGATAACCCTCTGGCGTTAAAGGGGTATAAAAATATATATAGAATCAGTGCCACAGAGTCAATTGAGAATAGTAGTAATAATAAAATTAAAATTAAAAATGTATAACTGTTTTTAAAAAGATTCTAGTTGCCAAAGAAAAATTACCAGTTTTCAACTTTGCTGGTATTTTTTCCAATAAGTTTTATAAATTCATAGGCATTCCATGAAAAATATTAAATTTACCAGAGCTTTTTTTCGTAATAGAAGCTCATCGTGTCATTTTAGTAATCATTTTGTGCCACTTGGTCGCGCCAAGACAGCCCATAGACTTCAATCTGCCAATCACAAGTTTTCTCGTTTATTTCACTGCTTTTCTCACACAAGCCAAACAGAAAAAGAAGCAAAAATAACTCGGTCGATAGGCACGTATATATGAAAACTATACCACAAGCTGAAATTTTCTTCTCAAAACAATTTCAAACTTTTTTTAATGTTTATTTTCGTAAACAAACTTGGATAGTTTATTTATTTTTTTATAGATAAAGCTCAGAATGATTACGTAAACTTTGGGGATGTTTTTTTTTGAAAAAAAAAAAAAAAAATATATAATTTATGTGAATGATGGGACTTAACCCTTTCAAGTATGTATTATTTATTTTGCATCTTTAATTCGCTGGTGCAGTGAAATAGTTTTTGCATCAGTTTGGAATAAATTTAAAACGAATTAGCTGTCCGCAAAATAAGTAAGCTCACAAATCTTGGATAGTTTTACTCGGGTGCAAAAGGTGAATGCGGAATTCCATTGGGTAGTTTGATAAAAAAAAATATATAAAAACCAAAAGAGTTAGAGAAAAGTAAACTCAATGTTCAAATGCATTCCAAGTGATTGCACCCGATACGATATTTTTTTTTTTTTCATTTTTATTTCAAAAAATACTTCCGTATCTGTAATAAATCTTTAAGCGAAAACTTTAAACTGCGAGCCACAATTTCTACGTGCCACATTTGCTGCTGACCCCATCCAACCCTCCGTTTTTTCAACACAAAAAATTTTTATAAAAACTTTTCTTCTATTTAATTATTAATTTTTTTGTAAATTTTTTATTGACTTTTAAGATTAATTTAAAACAAGTGAAAGTCGAGGATATATTGATTAACTTGAAATATATTCTCAAGGTATGAAAAAAAAACCGAGCAGTGCCAAGTATATAACACAAGTGCCCTCGAAAATGCTAAATTATTCCTCCCTCAAGTTGAATTAGAATATGATATCCAGATTGTGATAACAATCTTTTTATTATTTTTTTTTTTTCTTCACGTGAAAAAGCTGCATTAAAAAAAATATCTTGAAGAGGCTGAAGAATTTTTTATTTTTTTTATGAATAAAAAAACGTTAAGGGAAGTAAATCAGTCATCAAAATTTGTGCTAGCTGAAGAGCTTAATATTATTTTGTCAGTACATCTGTGTGTGTGTGTGTGTTTAGTTGGTATAAAATTTAAACATCACACACTCACAAGATTTACACCATCAACATTCACATCCGTTTTCCATTTAATCCGCTCGAGTACGTCCACTTTCCCTCCTGGTAATTCTAGAAGCTTTCGAAAACCCCCAGTCTGCTATATATCACGATCACTAAACTTCAACTTGTTCTCACCAGACCAGGCAAATTTACGTAATTGAGTACCTCTGTACTCACTGTACATATACTTGTGTATATTTCAGGATCTGTCTTTTGTTCTCTCTGAGGTATTGTGACATATTTTAGTGTTTAAATGTGAATTGAAATTACCATCAACTGACCAGTAGACAAAACTATATTCAGTCAATTATGCATCAGCTTAAATACATGATAAACTTTTAAACAATTTAAAATATTTAATAATAATAATTTTCATAATAAAATTGCTGATATTTTTATTTTTGCATAAAATAAAAAGTCAGCAAAGTGTCACATGAAAATAATAACAATAAAAAGTATATAGTTTGTGTGACATTTTTAGAGTAACACCACAATATTTTTTACCTTATTGTGGTATAACGTCAAAAGTTAAAAAAATAATAATATCATAATAAAAAAAATTTTAATGCAAAAATAAAAAAAAAAAAAAAAAAAAAAAAAAAAAAAAAAAAAAAAAAAAAAAAAAAAAAAAAAAAAAAAAAGCTGTGCGAAAAGTGTGCTTTGGCGAAAAAGCACCTACGAAGTGGTCGGCATCTGAAGCCATGTGCAGGCCTCGGCGAACCGCGACACGAACGAATTACCTTAATGCGCCCTAGAAAGCACTTTTATTACACTCATACATTGCCAATACACCCGTTAAGCTCATACTCTACTCTCCACACCAGTAAACACCATTACATTTAACTCAAAAATATACACCATCTTATTTTCATTTTATTTATTTTTTTCAATTTACTATTTATCCTTATATTCACTTTTTTATTTTTTATTATTTTTTCTCTCGTATAAAGTATAATTTTTATTTGTGCTGAGAAAGGTTTTTCATTTATTATTATTTATTTTATTTTTTTCATGCTGAAATATGTATACAAGTTGAATTACTCGGTACTATCAAAATGATCACATTTAATGATCGGTAAAAATAGAAAAAAAAAAAATCAATGATATCACGTTTATACAAGCGACTATTGAGCTTTTTAATCGCGTGATATTTTTCACAATAAGTACTATGATTCACAGAATAGAAAAAAAGAAATTAAAATAATTGAGAAAATTCCGTGTAGCTTTGATTTGTATATAAAAAAAGAAATAATTATATACAAAGATAAATAAAGTTTTCACAAGTATTATCTATATAGAATTATTTGATGTATAAATATTCAATTTTTTTTTTATTTTAAAAATATATTTTATGTATATTAAGTTGCTGCAACGATAAAAAATATGGTTAATTATATGACTAGTCCATTAGCGTGTCAAGCAACCGCCGCACGATTGAATTGAATGAAGTGGCTCTTTGTAATTTGTAATACAACAACAAGCCTCGATGCAGAATTTTATTTGTATATATAATAAAATTTTGGAAATAAGCGAATATGCGTTTCCTAGGAATTGGCCACTTTTTTTTTCTATACAGATTATTTAGCGTCAGTGTTATTGTCAATGAGACATTGTTAAAAATAAGTCAACAAAAATATAGAGTACATAAAGCTCAAGTATGTATAGCAGAGCCGCAGACAAGTGGTATAGAGGCTGATGGCCTCGCATCGATTAGCACAACCTAGCCCGCATGTCAAGGCCCACTGATATGTCTGGCTGTTACGTAACACAAAATAGACAAAATAAATAAATATAATGTATAAAGACAATGAAAATACGTGTGTGTATGTGTGTGCATGGTTAAAACGAAGCCTGCATCAAACTTTTGCAGCTGACCTTTCTCATCCCCTAAAATTCTTCTCGATTAGTATTATTCTTATCATCAATATAACATTGTGGATTCTTCGATCGTCATTGATTTTGGGCCACCTCTTGCTCACTCTGTTGGTCCACCACACACATAAATATATATTTTTATATTTTTTTGTCTGCTTTGATGTATTATTTATTTTCCATGTATCTGCTGCAACAGTATATAAATTTTATCTTCCTTCAGGATGCTAGAAATATAAATAAAAAATAAGCGTCCTGGATATTTTCTTCGATTCAATCTTTCTAGTTTTTTTTTTGTTTTTTTTTCATCTATTATTTTTATTGTTGGTGAATAAAGCAAGCCATGTTTCCGATGTGACTTTGCCTTTGGTGGAATAACAACGACTTTGTATTTTTTTGCCAGTCTTTTACTCTTTTTATTTTTCAATTGGCTCAACTGTCTGGTTTGTTTTTTGAAAATAATATACTCGACCAAATATATGTATATAAAGTGAACCAATGTATTTTAAATTTTTTTTTGTCAAAAAAATTGAATATGCAAAATAAAAAAAATGAAATTATTATAAAAAAGTTAAGAGGGATGAAAATTGTTAAGGCTAAAAGGAGGAGGAGGAGGAGGAGGAGGGCACTTATAGAATATACACACGACAGTGTGAGGCTTGTGTATGTGTGTTTAGTTGGAGGTCCCATTGATTTCTTGGGCCATGTCAAGGCTGCACGCAAACACCCCCTCAGACCGACATCGACCCCCTCGCTCATTTATTCTCGGCATTGCTAAAGTAACCAAACATGTTATGCATTCTACATGCTTGTCTAGAATTTTTTTTATTTCATTTTTAACGAGCAAGTTAACCAAAAACACGCTTTAATATTTACCATTTAAAATTATTTTCAATAACAATAAATAGACATGGCCACATGTAAAATTGAACAAACGACTCGTGTTATATCACATGCAAACAAACAGGCCAAGTGTCAGTTGATCGTATGGAATTCAATTGAAGGCGCATCGTTTCTAGCCACCAACAATTCCATGTATTTCAGTAATATAGCCAACAACAATTTATATACATAAAGACCTGCACACACTCCACCCAACAAGCTCAAAAATTATACATTTCAACTTGACACAATGTGTCATTATTATCATCAATTATAATTAAATAAATGAGATTAATTGATAGTTAAATGTGGCAAAATGAATGGAATTTTGTAAAATATAAAAATTAGATGGAAATTTTCAAGTTTGCCATATGGCGTATTTATCCAGAGGCTATCTCAACTGCTTAGTACAAACACCACTGCACTTTTTACATATATATTATCATAAAGTGATGTTACAACTGTGCTTGTCGGACTTGCATGCTGAGCACTCGGTGCATTAGTTGCAACATTAAATCTGCTCTATAACTCTCGACTACCTTCCGACTCTATATGTATCCGGTTTTATTTTTTATTATTTTTTTTTTGCCAACAAAATCTCTACTGCAATGCCATTTATTTATTCCCAGTTTGACGTGGTGTTTATTTTTTGTGGTTAATCGTGCAATCATCAACCTATATATATATCTATTTAAATGTCTCTATTTTGAGTAATAATTTTTAATGGCACATTCGGTACAAGTGCCAGTGACATCTGATCATGAGTCACATGACTGGCTCTTTATAATTCAGCTGCATAAATTTTTTATATTCAAAAGTCACATGAGATAGTTTATTGTACAACAACAACTTGACAAACTGCTCTAGCTTCAAAAATAATATTGTCTAAAAGCACAGAAAATAAACAAAAGAGCTTTCATTTATTCACTAAATATAATATCATTTTTAATTTATGAAAAAGTAATCAGTAAAATGGGAGGTAAAATGTGCTGATTCCAGTATATTTTGTAAATAAATTTGTTAATTTATCTCATGATTAAATATAAATAATAATAATAATAAAAATATATTAAACTGGACTTCTTGGTTATGGTCATTATCAAAGTGACAGTATTTGTTGTACTTCCACTAAATTTTCCAACCTTATAATTTCATTTGTCTGGATAGTGGTTAATGTGGTTTTCCAATTTTCGTCGCCTTTCCTATATATACACATTTACTATATCCCATATATACTGTCGTCGTGGTAAATGAAATTTAAAATAAGTTTTTAACACGTTTAATAAAAATATACTGGACACAATGGTATAGCTCGTTTTTTTTTTTACAAATTTAAGGCAAAACTTTGTTGTTATTTTTTTGTTCATTTTTAAATTAATTGATGCAAAAAATTCATTCTATTCCTCTGAGTATCTTCGGATCAATTTTAGCTATTTGTTTTAAATATAATTTAAATTTACATAGATATTTTTTTAATTCTCGAGTTTATCATTAAATTTTGTCACAAATATACTTGATAATTATAAAAAAATAACTTGACATGTGTGTGTGTGTGTGTGTGTGTGTGTGCAGTAAAAGTTATTCTCTTCAAAGTGGATTATAACTTCGTGTTAAATAATTGACTATAATAATTATACGAGGTGTTGAACACTGCAGTGGCTATCAGGCTTGTCTAATCCTCGCGACCTCTCAGTTAATCATTTTATTTATTTTAATTAACTACATAGCGAATATATATTCCTGTGTGTCAAGAAAATAATAAACTTTTATTTTCAATCAGCTGCATGATAATTTAAAAGAAAAAAAAAAAAAAAAAAAAAAAACAATTTTCTTTTGCAATATAAAAGTATAACGAGCTGATGTAAAGCCACAAATTGGATAATACAATAATGTGGATTTACGCTCGACATATTTTTTCTCACAGTGTACAACGCGTATTATAATCTGCAGTCTCATCTCCCCACAATGTGCATGTATCAAAGTGCACAATGCAGTTGAGTGTATATATGTGAAACTAGCCACACCTTTGTGTGCTACACATATATTCGTATATATAACATTGTCCACATGAGATTTTCACATATGACCAACTTAAAAAATAAACACTGTGTGTGTCCTTCGTGGCTTGATGTCCAGCCAAAAGGCAGAACATAACATCTGAAATACAGTGACATTGCAAGCCAGTTGGTTGGTCATTCTTTGTGTTTATCCCTCACCAAATGTCTAATTAATCTACTTTTGTCTATTTAATCTGGTGAGCTTCCAACGCCATTTTAAGTTATCCTTTTTCATTTTTCAAGCAAAGCTCACACTGCACAGATACAACTATTTTTTACATTTTTTTCAATGTCGCATTATGCAATTTAAAAAATTTTATTTTATATTTTACACGAGGGAAAGATATATTTACTTGAAATACATAAATACATCTATTTAAATGTATTTATTTTTCGACATTAAAATTTATCGTTATAAATTTTCATGTTAAAAGAAAATTATTATTTTTTTTTTTAAATTAAAATTATTATCAACACACACATGTGCACATATACGTAATTTTTTTTCCTCATTATTTTTTATTTTAATTAACGATTGATAATCACGGTTTCTTTTCTTTTCTTCTTAACATTTTAATTTTAATAGTAAAAAGTCACGCATAACAGGATTTTTTTATTTTTCTTAAATATATACTTGAAATTATTTATTTGACGCTGCTGCTGCTGCAGCAATGCAAAATTATAATAAAAAAAAAAAGTAATAGCTATTTTAGAATGAAAAAAAAATATAATATGTAAGCTGAGTCATCCAGTGATATTATTGATTTAAACTGTAGGTTTCTGACCCATGACCTATTTTTTTTATCCTGAATTACTTCCCATATGCTTTTAGAGTAAAAAAAAATTTAGAATCGTTAAATTGATATGACCAAACTCTCGGTGGTTCATATAATATATTTTTTTATCTTTTTAAGTTATAAAAATGTAACTGAAAATAGTAAAAGCCAACATAGAAAATTATGATTTTTAAATAAAAAAAAAAAGGAAAACCCTGTGACTGTTAAGTAACATTATACATGTGCATTATGAATTTGATGTGTAAGTAGAGGATAGTATCGTTTATGAAAGAGGGTATCCCATAAAGAAGTACTTTAGTCATAAACAAGCTGGCAAAGTAGAGTATACTCTCTTCGCCATCATATACAGACATGTATTTTGTATTTTGTGTATAAATATATGCATGCTGTGTTCGTTCACAGTGCCTTTGCTTATATACATGAGCTTTTATCTAACTCTGTTGTATTTTCATGCAAGCTTGCATCGTCAAGACACACAGGCCTATGTAACTTGTTAATGAAAGCTTCCTATGCAATGTCGTTCTCAAGACATCAACTATTTTCATTTGAACATAATGCTAAATATTAAACTCATTTTTATTTTTCATTAATTTTACAATTTTGCAAATTATTTCATAATAAATTCATTATTTATAATTTTAAATTTTCATTAATTAAAAATTCCAATATTATCGTTTGATTGGAGATTTTTTTTCTTTGCTAACCACAAATTTGTTAATTTTTATTTCATATGAATATTGTTTATTCATAATAAATAATTAAATATTGCAACTATTTTTTTAATTAAAATGAATTATTAATTTTGTAATAATTAAAAGGGAAAAAAAGACAGAGTAGAGATATTTTCATCTCAGCATATTATTCTTGTATTAACAATTATTTTTGCATTGTAATTTGTAGAGTGAATTTAAAGTGGTACATGTATATATATGTTTAAACAAAATGACGTTGAGTTAACTCTTAGGAGCAGGGTGTTTTTGAGAAGGTTGCTCACTCCAATTGGATAAAACAAAGTTTTTCTACTACTATTACAGCTAAAGCTCTCTTCTCATGATCATATATATATACACACACAAAAGGAAAGGCTTCCTTCAAAATACCAATTTATATATATACCATTGTTACAATGCTGAGCGTTTTCATTTTATACTTCTCAACCCTTTTTTAAATTTCTTTTTTCTCTGCATGCTTTGTCAAAACTTTAAAACTCAAATGTAGGTATGTAAAATGTGTCCAAATTTTGTCTTGACTCATCTAATACTTTCATGTATAAATATTATATATATTTTTCTTACTTTGAAAAATATATTTTTTCGTTTTTTATTTATATTATTATTATTACTACTATCTTTTACATTTTTTTGAGAAAAGTTTTTTTTTTTCGTTTTTTTTTCACTTTTAAATTTATAATATAGCTTTATTTTATTCAACAAAAAAAAAAAAAAGTTTTATTATATTTATCTGTATATATTCTTGAGCATTTGCTTTGAATAATTTTATATAAATTTAGCAATACAGTTGAAAGTTTATAAAGGTGAGTTAAGTGTGCAACAAAGTTTTCGCACGAATGGGACCCTTTTGATATACAGAAGCTTTTCAAAATATAAAACTTTGTAATGACAGAAATTCTATTTGTATAATTTCGAGAATTTATACTATACATATAGCAAATATTTAATAGTTGAATAATTTCTTTTCAAAAAATAAAAATCAATTTTTTATCTCCAACAATTACGTGTCGTTGATTTAACTTTTTGCATTTTTATGTTTAACATGATTCAAATTCAATTCTTTTGGGTCAGCACTATGTATAGGTATATTTTTTTTTTGGATTGTTTTAAAAATTGTATGAGTGTGAGACCTCAATGACACAAAGTGCGGGTACCCGTTGAAATGATTCTGCTGAAGGCGGTTTGATTAGAGGAACACGATCAGTCTAGGGGCGTGAAGTGAATTGAAATCCGATTTATATTACCACCAATTTTCTCTCTTTCAATTGGCGAGAATTTCATCTGTATGTGTAGTGGAGACGGTCGATATATATATATTAAAAAGAGGCCCTCTTCAAAGCCGACCACGAATTGCTCTCTGAATACAAATAATTGATTCGTGCACTGAATCAATGAGTCCATATCTGACCTGATTTTAAATAAGGTCCATCTTTTGTTTGTCTATTTTAATTTTTATATTATTATTTTATTTGTGTAAAATGGAAAATTAAATTTAAAAAATATCTTGGTATTTACAACAGCGGATGTTATTCTATTTTGTAAAATAAAAAATATACAATTCGATTTGCACATAAATGAAGATTCATGTTTCCTTTTAAATAAGTTATTCAGTGTGTAGAATGTTTGTGTGTGTTTTTTGCATATGTTTTTCTGTGGGATGATTCTCGTGGGATAAAATAAAACAATTTCTCATTTTTTTTTTTATTTTTTTTCCACTGCTGTCAACAACGGTATTTTTTACAACTGAAAATTAGATTTTACCTCGTATAATATTTTTATATAACGAATCATGATTTTTTATAAATAAAAAAATATGTTTACTGTCTTGATGGGCTGAAGGGTGGCCTTCAATATCACTCAGTCACTCAAACTAAAATAAAGAAAAAAAAAAAGAAAACAAATATATCATGGAAATTATATTGAAGAAAATATTTGTCGTGTCTATATAATCAAGAAATAAATAAAAAAAAAAAAAAAGCTCACGAAGGGATCTCGAATGAAAAATAAATATTTTGAGTATAAACATTGGCAAGATAGTGTTAATTATGAGCAAACAAAACATTAAACATTTTGGTTTTTACGATTAAAATTTGTAAAAACTTATCGGCTAGTAATTTTCGATAAAAAATTGGAAAAAATTGAAACTAAAAAAGGTACTTTCGTGGGAATGATGATTTTGATAGTGAAATATAAATTGCCCGGAGGTTGGCTCGACACCATTTCATCAATCATGAGCACCGTAAGCTAGCATTAATATTATCAAATATGCATCACTTGTTTGCAGACGCCCGTCGACTATTTATTTCCGCAAAAATACCCAAATGCTTTTTTTTTAAATAATAATTTTTTATTCACTTCTTGAAATAATGTTTATATAAAAAATCTATTTATTGCAATATCAAATATTTGTGCATACTTTGAATTTTTTATTCATTCAACTTGGCAAAAACTTCAAAAATCATTTTATTTTTTGCACTTATTTATTTGTTTATCAAAAAATAATAACACTCAAATGTTGAACGATATTTTTCTTTATAAATTTAGGTCAATTTCTTTTTTTTAAATATAAAAGTCATTCGTATATGAATGAAAATGAAACAAACAAGATGATATTTTGACCGAAAAAATTACTAAAAGTTGAAATAAGACTGATTTGATTGAAAGATTTTTAAAAGTTTGGATTATCGTAAGCAATTTTAGATTTTATCATTGACTTGGTCGATTCCCCAAAGAAATTTTTTTTTTTTTTCTTTTTTTTCCTCAAATAAATATAAATGGAATTTCTCTTCTCCAATAAATAATTCAAAATTTTATAATTTAAAGCCCTCAGATTGAGCTTAAAATATTTATTCATTTTTTTTTTTTCAAAATAATGATAGTCAGTATAAAACATGCCACTGATGTTTGTCTGTTGTATTGATGTGTGTGTTTGTACATGTGAAATCATTAAATTACTAGGTCAACATTCACATGTATACGTATTGCCATAATATGTAAACTTGAATTTAATCGGCTCTACATTGTTGGCCACACTGATTATCCTGCAAATAGTAAATTTATTTGATAAAAGCCACCATTTGAAATTGGTTCTCATTAAAGAACCATTTGATCATTATACTGACTCATGTTATTCAAAAATAAATAAACAAATTTAAATTTAATTTGATTAATTTGATGAGCTGTCAATCAATCAAGATAAACTTGAGCATGGCATCATATAAATTTACAAAATATCATGTCAATATAACCAACAACAAAGTTGATATATATAAATCACAATAACTTCATAAAAATATTGAACAAACAATATGTTGCTGTTGCTGTTGAAACTCAAGAATACAAAGTAAATCATATTGTCCGTCAATTTATATAGTATATAAAGTCAGCTTGACATTAACCCAACAAGTCAACCAACAACTCTTGGAAATAATACATTTTTTATTTATTCTTGGTGATAGGGAAATTGGCTGATCGACATAACGTTTACATTTACCTTTTTATTATTTATTCTATTTGAAGAGTTGAATTAACTATTCATAGAATGATGAATAATAAAAGTAGAATATTTTTATATTAATTTAATGAAATGTTAACAAGAAGACCAATGATTGGCCAACATTTATTTGTTTTATCAAATTACAAATCAACTCTGAATACTTGTTAACACACTGATAATCAGCAGCATCATGATGATAATATTTCACTTGATATATACAACAACAGGTAAAATATTTATCTTGATATGCAAAGAAAAAGAAATATATATTTTAAATTTAATAACGAGTTTTTCTTATTGGTGTAATTCAAGTTGTTCAAGTTATTCATGATCAAGTGGACATGTTGAATGACACAATTTATAGACAATAAATTGACACACACACAGAGATATTTTTATTGTCAATATGGATGTTGTGTTGGTAAAAGACTGAATGAGTTTTAAAAGTTTAAAACGACTATGGTAACGATAAAATAAAGCTTTATATATATATCTATGAAAATTTGGAGCTTTGCCACGTTGACGTGAGTAGAACACTTCTCATCTCAAGTACTCTACTACGATCACTGATACAATGCACTACAGTTGTTGGTGATGCTGTTGTTGGCTGTATTGTCGAGTTTTTTTTTTTTTTTTTTTTCTTTTAATATATTTTTAGCTTGAGGGAATGTTGTTTGAAATGGTACTTGTCCAAGGTACTGGATGTAAAAGAGGAAAACAGGTGGAAAATGAATAAGAAGCATGTCAATATTGATAATCACTCGACCAAAATAAAACCAAGAAAATATTTTCTTTATGAATGTTATATTTATAATTTAATTAATTATTTAATAATGGTTATTGTGGATGATGAAATATTGTGGTCTTTGTTTGTTATTGAAAGCATTTGATCCCAGACAGTGACCGTTCATTGAACATAGGGATCATAGGATCTAAAGGATTTAACATGAAACACTCACAGAATTCATAACTATCTATATAAATTGTATTATAACATCATCATCATCATCATTTTCATCTTCTTCTTTTCCTTTATTTTTAATGTAATTTTTTTATTTTGTGTGCTAAAGCATTTGGTATGGTTTTCATCGTCTTTCTACTTTGCAATAAATGCACGAGGGTCCACAGGGGAATCTAGTTAAAGCGAATCACGTGCTGGTTTACTATTATGCCTTGAGGTGTGGCATAGTCTGTAAACCAAGATACGAAGAATGAAAATGAACAAAGAAAAAATAAGGACCAGTAGCAAGAGCAGTAGCATAACCACCACACCAGCCAGAGCCATAAAGTTGGCCGGGAGAAGCTCTTGGCTAGGGAGGAGCTGCATCCTGATCCCAAATTTTCGGCTGACTATTTCACTACTACTACTACTACTTTTACCCTCACCATCACGATCGATCCAGCACAAAATTCGACGAGTCAAAAACCATAAAGTGTCGTTCATCATCAATCTCTTTGCTTCTCTCTATTTTCTTTATTTTTTTTTCATCGTCATCATCATCGTCATCGTCATCATTGTTATACTTGAAAATTTTCATTTTATTTTTTGTCAATATATATGACCAATGTATTAATGTATTTTGTTATATTTTTTTTTGTTGCAGATAATGTTTTTTAAAAAATATCCAAGTGCCACGTGACTTTGATCAAGCGAGCTCGATAGCATACAGATAGCTAAATTCTAGAGTACAGAAAAGTTGCTTTGAAAGTTTTATTTATTTTTATTTTTTTTTCCAACACATCAACAGCATACAGATGCTTTGGTCTCCAATACAAAAACACCATTACTTGTGCATAAAAAATTTTCTCTCAACCCGCATCGTCAACACGTTGGGATTTTGCTCTGAAGTTTTTTTTCTACTACAAACTACTTTTGATGCTGCTGCTGCTGCTGATATTGCTGATGGAGAGTTACATATTTTCAGGTAAATTTTTCAAAGTACAAATCTAGCTTTTTCTTTTTTTTTTTCCGAGTTTTACGTATATGCTAAAGTTGCATATATATTTTTTCATAAACATATGCAGATAGGGAAAAATTTCTATATAATTTATACACCAAATAAAAGACTTTTTGGATCGGAACATTTTATTTTTTTTCCATTTTTAAGTTCAAAGAACGTTAAAATATATTTATTTTTTTTCATCGTTCTAAGCCACGAATCATGTATTTACATTGTGCAACTTTCAAAGGTGGAGAATATACAAGTTTAAACTTACTTATCGACACTCTAAGTAGATTTCACTATCTTATTTTTATTTTTTCTTAAAGTTTTTTGCTAACAAAAAAAAAAATAAATTTATCTCACCACAATTCCGTTGTATACTTGTCAAAGTAACCAGGATTGTCGATGTTTCAGTAATGGCTTTTTAAAAGACAAAATTGGCAAAAGATTTTTTCTATTTTTTTATTATTTTTAAAATGAAATAATAAAAATGTCATTTATCTCGGGGTATTTTGTAATCATTCTGTCACATATATTTTATATATTTTTTTCTTCTATTTTTTCAAGATCCATAATCTCATTTAAGTAAGGCCAATAATTTATATGTATTAAACAAGTCAAATAGTATATAAATAATTTTCATTATTAATTCCATCAGAGCTATTGTGCTACGTGACTATAAACTTTTTAAATTTTTATTTATTTTATTTATTCAACAATTTCAAGAGGTCATTAATTAAGTAAACAAAATCATTTGAAATATTTCTTAACCCTGATTTTCTACTATTTATACAAATGATTTATTAATATTCTATATCAACACATAAATATCTTGAAGTATATATTATTCCCCAGGTAATTATTCAGACACGCGATATACCTCAAATATTTATCACAGCATGCTATATACTTTAATCGAAAATTTGTCTCACCTTTTTTTATTTAATTTTTTCATCAAGATAATAATTAACGATCTATCATATACGGTATTTATATATACACAGTATATGTTTTTGAATAAAAAATTTAATGAAAAACATTTAATGAGGGTTGGTGGATGAGGTAATTGGCATAGAGGCAAAAATAATAATTGAGGGCTTTCAAGGGGAGGCTTTTGAAGAGAAAATAGAAATACAGGAGTTGAGAGGGAATTAGGAAACATTATAACATTGGCCAAGCTTGGTTATTCAACATATACATATGTATATTGAAACTAGCCCAGCTATATTTTTTTGATGAGAGAGAGGCTCTTTTGGCTATGGTGGTGATGATGAGAGAGAGAGACACACACACACACAAGATGATTCTGTAAAGGGTTAATAACAAAGAGACAAAATTCAACTGCGCACTTCTCTCTTATAGTTGCTTTACATACATTTGTTTACCGTGTCGATGCCGTTAGTTCACCTCGTATCCAAGCCTGGTGTTGGAAGGCAAAAGGGGGTTTTCCGTTTTCCTCCATAACAAACACTCTGGCACGCACGCCCACGCTCGACCCGAAATCGATTCGCGGCCGCAGCAAACTCAACTAAAAGGATGGGGGAAAATGACGACGCTTTTGAGATTGCTGGACCAATGACTGCCTGAGCATTAACGGAAAAGAAAAAATAAAATAAAATAATAATAACGAAACAAAAAATATAAAGATGAAAAAGAAGATGAAAAAATAAAAAAAAAGGTACCCAACAGCAGAGCAGCACTTTAAAACAAACCACTTATTTTAACAACACAAATCAAGAAGATGGAAAGAACCATGCCATACCACAGACGATAAAAAAAAAGTAAAACGTAAATACTTGACTGCTTCTTGACTTTTTTATTTTCCAACTTTTATAAATAAAAAAACAATATTTGTTTAATCAAATGAAAAAATGAAAAAATTAACAATAACAGTTATCGTCGTGTTGGGGAGTTAATTAATTAAATTGTATTTGAATTAAAATAATTAAATTAATTGTTGATAATTAATGATATGATTGATTTGATTCCATGGCATGATTAAACACACAACAATATTATATTTATTTGAATTTATTCAATCACTCAGTTATACATTGGAAAAAAGCTCAAAAAAAGCTCATATGTAATATCGCGTGGGTGCGTGCGTGCGTGTATGTATGTAGATCAATCGAATGGCCATCTCTATATGTCAGTCATCCAGCATGCATGAGATGACTGGTGGTACTTGAGGTTGGATTGTCAAACTGAATCAACACAATTGGTACCCACAAAAGCGCAGATTAGCACCAAGTGATATTACAAATACAAACTATTTAATTATACATGGCACAACTTGAAACAAGATATTTAAGAAATACAGTAAAATAAAAGCACAAGAGCTTAAATTTATTCTCTTGAATCTTGAATTTTATTTTGTGATAAGAATATTCATTAATTACTATGAGACAAAAATAAATTTAAATTGATTTTGTGGTTTTTGATTTGTCAATGTTATGCAATTGTATTTACTCTTTATTTGCTTATTCAAATATAAAATTCAAGAATAAAAAAAAGAAAATGTAGATAGAGAGACGGGGAGATGTTTGAATAAAGCTTGGAGGATTTAGCTTAATCGTGATTATTGGATACAATCAGGACAACGAAGAAGATGAAGAAGAAAATGAAGAAAGCTTTTGTTGTTATATTGTATAAATGTTTAACTATTAAACTACTTGTGTGTATACATATACATATTTATTACTGGGTGTTGGATAAATTTATCGACAAGTGAGAAGTGAAAGTTCTCTTATATATAAACAAGATCAAGTAGACCAGTTTGACTTGGGTTGTTTTGTACATACGATGACTGGGTGACAGGAAATTATATGCCATTTATGAACTTTTTCATCATCATCATCATCATCATCATCATCGTTTTCATATAATAATTTTTAAGACAAATACCAATAACAGAGAACCCTCGTGGATATATTGTTCCATGGTCACTGTCCTACAATTTACCGTGTGACCCAAAAATGTCAATACCAGAGAAATATCAGATAACAATATATATACATCTATCTATTCTGTCTATTCTGTCTATTCTGCCTATATGTTATATGATATTTGATATACTTACGCGGCATGCACGAAGGGCGAACGATGGGTGGCGGGCAAAAGGGCAATGGTTGCTGCAAGGAGTGCAAAACTCCACGAGGCTGCGTGAGACTTCATTCTCATCAGCATCAATTAAACTGTGTTGATGTTAAATTTTTAGTTTTTTTTTTTTTTTAAATTAATTCACGCCACACGCCACTCTTTATTTTTCCAACAAACACTTTGAAAATTATTTAGATTATTTTTCTAAATATCTCAACACTAATTATCATTTTTAAATTATTAAAAATAAAATAAACAAAATTAAAACACTTAAACAGTATGTCACTTGAGAAAAAAATATATATTTTAAATTGTCACCATATTATTTATGAAAATTTAATTTTATAATTTTTTCATTTGTCCAAACATGTCTATTATTGTTAAACATTTTTTTTAATTTTTTCATTTATGAAAAAAAAAAAAAAAAAAAAAAAAAAATAAAAAAAAAATTAATAAAAAAAAAAAAAAAAAAAAAAGAAAAAAAACAATAAAACAATTAGATTAAACTTTATTTATTTGCGCTCTTTTTTAGATAAAATTAAAAAATTTATTCTCAATAAATTTAATAATAAACAAATAGATTAATTTATGATTATGACAACAAATTTATTTATTTTTTTTTTTTTTTGTTAAGTATAATATATACGGGGGACCCAGTCGTGGCTTGGGCCTCGTTTGGGTCCACTTCTATGAAGCGGAAGCCTGTTTGGCGCCGCCGGTCTGCCGGTAGCTCCTCTTAACTTTGATCCTTACACTGGACATGTCTCGGACGGTCGCACCCGCGCTACACCGCGCTCGGGAGTGGCGGCCTTAACGGCTGTCCCGGCCGACATAGAGCGCCGTCGCATTTACCACCACCACCACTATTTGCAAATTCAACAACCCTCTATATGCACCCTTCTTCTGCAAGTAATATAGGACCCTCTTTACTCTTTTCACTTGTTTTTTCTCTTTTTATCTTTCATATTGTACAGTGTGTTTGGCTCTTGTAACCTCATCTCTATCATCACCAACACCAGCAGCACCACTCTATCCAACAATACTTACTAACACAACTACTACCCTTATATATTATTCTCCCCTTATTTACCCTCACCTATTATACACCCCTAACCCCTTAACCCCCTTACTAGCCTACTTGTTATAGTTTGTTGGTTCGTTGCGCCGGCGCTTTATCAATCCATGTTTTTCACAATATATACTGCACTGTACTGCACCCATACATTTGCAAATAGTCTACTTATTTGGTTGGCACGAGCACAAGATAGTTGAGTTGAGACCAAACTAAAACTTGCCTCAATCCCTATACAGCATCATCTCTTTCTCTCTGACATTTCTTTGCTTTTCACTTGGTTTTCTATGGGCCACTGGCCTCTGGCACGCGTTTTATACACGCATGCTTCACAAGAGCAACAAAAAATAGGGAAGAGCAAATATGACCCTTTTTTAGCAACGCCAGAAGGAACGATGACAATTTCTTTATTCACACAGTTGAATTAGAAAAAAACGAAAAAAAAAAAGAAAATAGTGTTTCGTATTTCATCCCTTTATTTACATTTTTTTTTTTTTTTTTTTTTTTTTTTTTTTTTTTTTTTTTTTTTTTTTTTTTTTTTTTTTTTTTTTTTTTTTTTTTTTTTTTTATATTTTTTTTTTT
>JAPYYR010004214.1:0-12771 GCA_030523065.1 Aphidius colemani | reverse complement strand
ACATTTCCGCCTAAAAAACAAAAAAAAACCCAGATGAGGAAAAGAAAAATAATGCCACAAATATAATTTTAAATTTATAAATTTATTAAACTTTTTGATATTTTTTTTTTTCAAACGACAATATCAGTAATTTTTTTCTTTTTCTTCATTTTAATTGGCATTGGTGTTGAATTTTTAAATAACGTATGACAAGTGGTACAAATTGGACTGAATTTACAGAAAATTGATAGACAAACAGAGCAAACATATCCAATTTCAATAAGTTCATGATGACAAAAACAAGCTGCACGATAATCAACTTTAACTGGTGGTGGATAAACAAGTTTTGTTCTCAATGATGGATCTGGTAAATAAACCCACAATAAATATTGTAATAAACCAACTTGTTTTGGAAGTGTTAAATAACAACCACCAGTTATATCACATGCCTGTTGTAGCAATGTTAATTCTTGATCCAAACTACAAACATCAATGGTAACATGCATTTTTTGTGCAGTAAAAAAAATATTCATGTAATTCATGTATTGAGTTGCTGAATCACAGCTTCCAGTTACAACTAAAATTCTTGCATTCAATTTTCCTTCACTTGATTGTTCACGTTTTAATCTTGCAATGTAACACAGTGCCATTGATAATGCACCAGATATTAAACTTTCACTATTAATATTACCTTTATTTATTATCTCATTAATAACATCTTGCAATCCTTGACGTACTGTCTTTTCAACAAGTGTTAGCTTTTCAAATTGTCCATCAAATTGACGTATTTGAATTGTTTTATCACAATTTGGATATAAAAATTTTGCACCTTGACTATGACATGCCATTACAGCCAATTCATTACATGATGATTGCATTAAATGTGCATTTGAAAATACAATTACTGAATCTACACATTGTGTTAATATTTTTGGATCTTCTTTGACTATTGCTTGATCTGGATTTACATCCAACACAACAATTAATAAACTTTTTTCAACTCCACTATTCCCTTCCATAATGAATATAATTTTATTATTATATTATACTGTTTAATTATTTAACAATAACAATATTTATTGTTTGTTTACAAAAATTTATTTATCAACATGTTTATAAGAGTTCTATGTTGATGAGGTTATGTCATTTGTCAACAACAACAACATCCACCTTATATTGTAGCAGCAACTTCAAGTCATCTGTGACTTTTTAATCAACTATTATTTATCAACAGTCGACAATTTTCATTTACAATTAATCAAGTAATTAACAATTACACACAAATAATAACAATAATTTAGATAAAATTATAAACTATTATTACAAAAGAATTAATAAATAATTATTACGTTTAGAAATCAATAATTACCAGACTGGAAAATTTTTAACCGGAATAAATAAAAAACCCTGAATTATAATTCCAACAAAACATGACATAAAAAAATCATAAATAAATATATTTATTGTGTTAAATTAATTAATGATTTTTATAATTGTCAAGAGGAAAAAAACATTTGAATTAAATAAAATTTTCAATGATAATTTAGAAGATAATTAGTTATAATTTATTAGATAATTATTTGAGTAATTAAAAATTATCATAAAATTGATAAATAATTAATATAAAAATTAAATGACATTTTGTTTGATGGAAAATATATTTGTGTTGGATTATTATTAACAATATGTACAGTTTGGATTTACCGGTACTTTCTTTTCCTAACTATTGACGTAACGGTATGCCTGACAAATTCATTGGAATGCGTTTTAGAATTTATCATCGCAGATCTTTTGTTTTTTCCTTTATAAGCTGAATATTTTTTTTAATATGACTGGAGGAATGAGTCCTTTTTTTAACGTCTTAATTGACATTGGTAGTCCGAATCAGTCCGAATTTTGGAACATGGAAAGGCGAGTTTTTGACGGACAAATAAAAAATGGAAGGCGAATTTACTTGTTTATAAATTACGTGACCAGATGACCAGTCCAACTTTGCTACTTTTCTTCAGGTACACATGCCAAGCATATGTTTTTATTCATAATGAACACAGCAAGGTGTATCGTCTTTTAGTCCGCAACCCCATCGAGGCTATTTGCAATTGCCTGTGTTTTTCTGGAAAAATTTCTCTTTTTGTAATAAAATTTTTTCTGCAGATTAACAAAATTAATTTATTTGGATTTTAATGATTTTTGAACGTGACAGACTTATCATCGATTAAATATGTTTGTATACAACAACGATGATGTGGCAAAGCTAATTAACATTCAAGTTTGTTAAACTTTTATTAATAGACATTACAAAGAGCAATTAAACATGTAAAATTACAATTATTTTTCTCTTATTTTTTTTTAGTATTTTAACTAGACATTGGTAAACAGTTAGTCATGATTATTTTTATAAATAAATAAACATCGCACAAATAATCGATTAGATAATGACAAAAAAAAAAAATATTTCAAGGGCCAAAAATAAATTCTCAGCAATCTGTTACTTTCCGGTTTTGTAATAATATTTTTTCATCTTTTTTTTCTTTCTTATTTGACATATAATAGACCTGGTAAAATATTTATTAATATTTTTTTTTCAATTAATAAATAGTTATTGAAATTTGAATGATGTGAAATTGGAAGAAAAAAAAAAATCCAAGTGAAAGCGCACTCTCTATTGAATATTGATATAAATATTTCAACTTATTGAAATTAAATTATAAAAACTGTATGAGTTTATTTTAACATAATAAATGATTAACAATGATTCACAATTTTCATTGCAATGAAATAGCCATCTTTGGAAACACTGTGACTTAATATTTGTCCTAATTACGTCAAATTAGATGTTGACAAATTCGTTAATTTACTGTTATTATTTTATTTTTTTTTGATTTAAATATGGAAATTAACTATTAAAATACAGGTAATGTAGACAAGGAAAATTAAATCAAAAAATATAAATAAAAACATTTTAAAAAATTATTATTTAATATATTTTTATGTCTCTTTTTTTTTATATAATTTTTATTACGAAAGTTTCAGCAGATGTTTCTTCTAAATTTATTTCAAAACTTTGATACTATATATCGTCATATTATAATAATATACATAAAAATTATTTTTTTTATTAATAAAAATATGTAATTATAATTATCAGTTGAATTTACAAAATTTTTTTTGATAATTTTAAAATAAATAATAATAATTATATTCGTTGTTTTCATGATATTTTAACGAGATAATTTATTTTGACATTATTATGTAATATATTACATCAAAACCATAATTTTTTATAAATAAAATTTTTCTTTTTTCAGGTAACAATTTGGTATAAGTTTATATATAAAAGAAAAATTAAAATTAATTTATTTTTTGAATAAAAAAATTTTTATTAATTTACATTTCATTAATTATTTAATAGTAAAATTATTAATCGAAATTTCGTTTTTATTTTTTAAATTTACTCCTACTGACTGTTTAAAAATGAGAAAAAAAATTTTTTAAATAATTTAAACAGAAAAAAAACTTTATATTTTAATTACATTTTATTTACAATTTTTTATAATTTTTTATTTAAATTGTGATATTAAGTGGACCCAAGATGATACACGTAGCAATTGTTTAAATGGCCAATGATAATTATTAAATTCAGTAGATATAATTGCAAATTTATTGAATAAAAATATATTTATAAATTGTTTATGTAAAATAAAAATACAAATTAATAAAATATAAATAATATTGATGAGCAGACAGAAGCATGCCAAGGATATGAGCATTCGTCTATGACGGCACTAATTTTTTTTCTTTTAATTTTTTTCTTCACATAAAAAAGAGCATGACTAAACCTTGACAAGATCCACCTGATTAAGGATATTTATTTATTTATATATTTTAAATGATTGGTTTTTTTTTTTTTTTTTTTCCTCTTGTTATTGACATCACTTTGTCAACAACTAATTTCAAATCCACCACAAATTATTTATACATTATAATATTATTCATTAAAAAAATATTTATTTTTACTTTTTGATTTTAATTAAAAATATAAAATTGGAACACATAATTACACAATTTTAAAGCCATTTTTTGAATAATAAATATGGCACTAAATTAAATACAATTTTTTAACTTTTTATTTCATTGTATTTAATGAAAATACTCGTAGCATTATTAAGTACACAAATGATAGACACATAATCTCGTCGTTCGTATCAATCAACTTATCAATAACAAAACCGTTTTTTTTTTTCGTATAAAACAATTGATAATCTTTGATGAATTTTTATGGCACAACCATGTGTAAAATGATAACAACTAAGTTATTTTTAATTTAAAAAACAAATAAAATATGATAATTTTTTGTTCGCAATAATTCAACAAAGTAAATATAGAAAAATATTTATAACGATACATTAAAATTATTAGATATATATAGTTACCTGAGTGTTACTACTAAATTAATTTATCATTTTAATAAATATCACTTGTTTTTTTAAATAATAATAATGTACAAAACAAATTCGTTGATATTGAAAATGCAAAGTGACAAATAAAACAAAAAATAAAATTATTTAGAAGTTTAATCCTTTCGAAATTCATAAATGAATAAATTGATATTTAATTGATTCAAAACAAATTGATAATAATTTATAATTAAATAAATCATCAATTGCATTTACTTTTACCGTCAAGTAGTTTTTTCCATAGATCAAATTGTTCACCATATTTGACCATGTGAATGCTAATGCCATGCTGTATATTACATGGACTATATGATATTCTCTTGTTTAAAAATTCATTAGCATGTACACGTTTAATGCCAATTTTCTGAGCAACAATACCAGTTGTAAATACATCCTCAAGTTTGAGATATGTTTGATCAAGGGCGGCCTCATAAAGTCTTTCAATAATGTCACTTGACAATAAATAAGCTGGACCAGTTGTAAAATCTGGAAAATATTGTGATTTAAATTGTCCTTGACTAACGTAATATTTACTTTTTTTATTTCTAATTGGTTTCCATTTTCTTGCTAAACGGCCGTATATTACATTTTTAATTTTATCATGTTTTTTAATAAATGACAATAGTCGTGGCACATTTATAAACATATCATCATCAGTCTTTAATAAAAACTTGGCTTTTGAACAATATTTATTTGTCCATTCGAGTGTTGATATTGTTTTTAGTGTTAAATTTGAATATGAATCATAAAATTTACCACTTATTATATCACCGTACAATAAATTTTCATTATTTATTATTTTTTCTAATTTTGTATTATTTGTTTGGCCAATTATAAATACAACACTCATATCACTACGATGACCAAAATGTCCCCATGTTTGTCTTATGCCAGTTCTTGCTTCAATATTACCTGGTGCTGACATGACAACAATTATTAAACTCATATTTTCACCATCATTTGGGCAATTTGTTGATGCATTCATGTCATGTCCAGATTGATATATTGCTCTTGCACTGGCTTCATCAATAATAATATTTGTAGTTGTTGTTGTTGTTGTTGTTGTTGATGATGTTGTTTCAACAGCTGATTTTTTTGTTTGTTGAATTGTCGTGTCATTATTAACGGCTGTTGTTATATTAGCATTTGTATTTGTTGTTAATGTTGAATAGGATGTTGAACCTGATTGTGTTAATGTACTATTTGTATTGTGAGAATTGTTAAGCTGCTGCTGCTGCTGTTGTGTTGACACAGGCTCAATCGTTGTATTCTTAGTATTTGATACTGCCAAGGTTGTTTCTAGGCTTGAATTTTGTATTGGTGGAGCTTGTATTAATGCCGATGCACCTGAAATATTAATTAAACAAGAATTTATATGATTTATTGAACAAACAACTTTATTTATTCAATTCATTCTATTTAATTATGATAACGACATTTTAAAATTTCACAATTCAACGTATGAATTCATTAATTTCATGTATTGCTTCAAATATTTTTTTTTTTTTACAATTAAAAAGATCAATAATGTCAATTGTTTCAAGACTTTCTTTTATTTTGATATTATTTTTTTTTCTTTTTTAGTTAATTGATTTAGTATTATTGATTTTTTTTAAATTATAATTTGTATTTTATTTTCATTTAGCTACATTAGAAGTCACTCTCTAATAACAGCTGGTGTTAATAAACATATCAGTCAGATAAAAAAATAAAAAATTATTACTTGATATCATACTTTCATTGGAAATAACTAATAAATTATAAAAATCAAATTTAAATAAATTCTTATAATTTTTTATTTACAAAAACGAGTATTTTTTTGTTGAAATATAAATAATTTTTAAAGCTATTCTATTTCGTCAAAACAAATTCTATTATTACAAAAATTTAAACCTTGAAAAAAAATAAAAAATGATAATTTAATTAAATCAGGGTGTTATTATTACTTAATTTGAGAAAAAAAAAAATAATAAATATTTAGAAATTTTACTGATGCAATGATTTCCTGTCTACCTCTACTCATCATTTCACCATTATCTACTTAAAAAAAATAAAGAAAAATGTATATTTATATATTTTTAAAAATAAAACTCACTTATATTGTCACCAAGTATGTAAGGTCGAAGTTCCTGATCATCAGTGGTCCAATAATACGTATAGAAAGTAATACAAATGAATCCAAGGATGAGACTCTGAAGGACTCTGCTCCGAAGCTTAAAAAAGTGGTTCATGTTCGATAACGAAAGCAACAGTAGCGGATATCCGGGTATCAGTGTCAGTGAATATTAATAATATCAATATTATATTTAATAATTATTCTGTAATCATACTACAATAAATAAATGAAATAAAAAAACAAAAAAAAAAAAACATTTTTACAAATGAAAAAAGCTAATTAATTTAGTTGAAAAACAAATTTAAAAAATTCAGGCACTTTGAAGAAAGACACAGAGTTGATTGATTTTTTTTGTTTTTTTCTATTTGAAAATATAAAATTAAAAACAATATTGAAAGTGAATGATGATATTTTAAGGCCGATGGGGTTATTTACATTATTTTAAGGCCCAATTATGCCCCCGCCATCCTCGATGGACTTGAACTGGGCCGATTTTATTAAACATGCCTTTCGTTAATAAAATATCAAAATAATTTTTTAAACATAAAAATAATAAATTTTATAATTAATTTATAAAATTTAATGTTTAATTATTTCGTTGTCAAGGTTCACATTTAATTGTCATTATATTTATGTTTTATTAATCCAATAATATTATTTAATAAAAATTTATTTAATCGATTATTTGGTTGCCCAGGTTTCACATTAAATCCACACTTTTATAACGTTAATACAATTAGGCTACATATAATTTATGTTATTAAATATATTTTTTAAAAAACTTGATAATACTTGCACTTGATTTTTGAAAAAAAATTAACCCGATTGTTTAAATGTAAAAATAATAATATTACTTTGAAGCAGCTTGAGTTGTGCACGTCTATGTTAGTTCTAGCTAGTTTGTCACGGCGAGAGAGGCAGCAAGAGGCTCTCCCCCATGGACTTGTTCAATCGGGACAAGTTACAGGCGGATCACCCTCACTATTATATATACATCAATACATGTATACAAATACGACTGCATTTTCCCCCTCTTCTTCTGTGATTTAACTGGTGTGTGATGTAAAAGAGGATAATAATTGTTGCTAATATCGCCGCTTGATGCCGCCACATTACGGTCAAATAATTTTTAGCTAATAGAGTGTGTTAGGCAATGAGTTGTTGAACAGAGGGTAAAATGAAAAAATAGAACAATTTTAATTTTCATCATATGGTGTTTTTTTTTTCTTTTATTTTGTTAAACTATTTCTGGGAAATAGAACGATCCATCAGTGTTATCAACAAACGACACATGGGCTGATATCATATTACAAACGAACTCGACAAAAATAATATTAAAACTCTACGAGGATAAACTTTCTACATATTTTTTTGTGAGTAATTTAATCATGATTAATATGACAGCTATTTAGATGTAATAATATTCTAGTTTTTGTTGTTTTTTTTTTTATTAATTATTATTCAATATTTTTAATTTTATTTATTATTTTTTGTTTTATAATATTTTTTTAATTGTAAATGAGGTTTAATTTTAAATTATTCGAGTTGCGTTTTGTGTTTAGTTGATAACAAGTTACCAATCTTTCATGTGGTTTTGTTTACAATCACAAACAACTTTGGTTAATGATGATGAAAAAAAAGTGTAGGCGACGTGTGAACAAATAGCTTATCACAAATTTTACTGACCAGGAAACCAGATAATATTCAGATTAACACAATATTGTTTCGTTAAAATAATAAAAAGCCCAAAAAATATATATTTTTTTAGTATAAATAATCGATAGCCTATTTTTTAAGTTGGCATTGGGCCAAAAAAAAAAAAAATTTAAGTTCGTGATTATTTTTTTTATCAAAAAAAAAGAGTAAATATTATTCTTCTAAAAATCCTCAAGGATAGGTCATGTCTGTTTACGTAAAATTTGCAACAAAATCCTATCTGACTTGACTTGAAAATGACAGTAAAATTTAAATTTACAATTTTATTTATTTGCAAAATTAAATATTATTTTTGTTTTTATCCTGATGACATTTAATTTATTATTTATCATTTCAACAGTCAATTATTGAATAACAATTATTGATAATTATGTGATTAAATAATATCGTCAATTAATTATTTACAAATTTGTAATAAAATTATCAGTAAAAAAATAACAACGCCAAGTAGTCAACTTATCATTTATTTTTTATTATATTTATAACATTTATTATTGTTATTTTTAAAATGAAATTTATTCCTGATAAGAGTTGAGAAAAGAAAAAATACTTAACAAGTGTTTGTGTTCGTGTGAAAATTGAGGACAAGTTCAAAAAAATCGAGTAGTTTATTTATTTAATTAAATACTTTTTTGTTATTGTTATAATTTGGGTTTGTAAATTATTACCGATACGTATTGCTTTCATAGACGTGAAAATAAAATGTTTGTGTTGATGTTAGTTGAGTAATTGCTCATTGAAACACGTGGATTGAAAGCCAACGTGAATCAAACAGCTTGACTTGTCGATCAAGTCACTCAAACTTGTTCAATCATAATGATTATATTTCAAATCAACGTCAATAACATAGAAACTCGATAAAATATATATTTTATTTAACCAATTTCTACAACATTCAAATATATTTTTTAATTTCCATTTAAATTTTAAAAACTCGTCAAATTTATTACACAAACTTTTGTCTATTTTACCTTCAGAATAACAATTGCATATAAAATCGATGTTAATATTTCAAAAAAATTTTAAATCTCAGCATTAAATCATTGGACTTTATTCAAAAACAAAAAAAAAATAAAAAAAAAAAAAAAAAAAAAAAAAAAAAAAAAAAAAAAAAAAAAAAAAAAAAAAAAAAAAAAAAAAAAAAAAAAAAAAAAAAAAGCATTAATTAAAATAAGAGGATAAAAATATAGTCAAATAATTTGAGAAAAGGATTTAATTTTTTTTTTTTAATTGTGAAACAGTCAGCTGGTAGTAAACTGGCTGCGCAGGCGATCGATGGCCCAGTGGCAAATTTCTATATGTTGTGTCGTTGCAATGGTAAAGAATCGTTGATAGTGTGTACTAAAAATATATATATTTTTCTCCAAGATATCATGGATATATAAACGTAACTTTTACCCCTTAAATTTTATTCCAACTCATTTTTTTTCCACCCTCAAAATTTTCTCTTCGCTTCATCTTAAAAGCAACTCATGTGAAATTTCTCCTTCTGTTATTTTTCATATATAAAATCTTGTTACTGCGCAATTGTGTCATTTTTTTTTCTCTAATTCATCGAGAATAAGCTGTACATTTAAACCAACCAACTGTATATTTTTCTACTTTCATTTTCCCTTGTCAATTGCAACATTTCGATTTACCCTCAACTCGGTAATATTTTTTCCTCTCATCTATTATTATCTCACTCTTGCACATTTGTTATTTTTCAACAACAATAATTATCATTTTTGCATTGTCATATCGTCATTTGAAAAGAATTATATTTACTTTTTTTTCCATTTGATTATAATTTAACATCATCATTTATATATATAGACATTTGTGTACAAAAAATATATATATTTTTATGAATTTTCTTTTATTATATGATTTATTTACTCGTTTTTTTTTTTCTATTGTATAAAATCCTTGTATGCGCTTGTATTTCCCGCGCACATACACATTTTATTTGATATATCTATAAAACAAACCCCTCTTTTAGACATAACTGCTAGTGAACCTTGCGCCTTTATCACTCCCGCATTGGTGCCCAGTTACTTATTCAAGTGCATATCGGAAGGGTGTACAGAACGTGACAATTTAAGGTGAATCATTGACAGCCAACTGTCAATTTTACATACAACAATAATAATATTAATTAATTTATATTTTTTAAATAAATTTAACGAGTGTGATTGTCATCAGCTGATGACAGAAAATTATTTAGTTAAATTTATTTTTAATATATAAAACTATTTTTTTTTTTTTTCTTTTATACAACACAGTTATTGCTGATAATTGCTTGATAAATTGAATTAATTTTTTATAATTTTTGTGCTTTATTTATTGAGAAAATAATTGTACTTTTAGACGTAGTTATTTTGGTGGTTTGATTGGTGAAAATGATTGTTTTTGCTTCGACAATTTTTATGGTAAATAATTAAATATAAAACGATATAATTAGATAAAAACGATATTATATTTTTAAATTATTTATTTTTTATTTAGTCGACACACCCAGGGTTGAAATTATCCCTCCGCCCGTCACATGTGCCACCATCGCTATAGAGCAATGGCGAGGCTTCGAACTCGTGGGCTAGATCAATAATGTGCTACGAAGAATTCCACGACGCGTATGCCAATATATTTTTTTTTTTATTATTTATTTTGTTGTAAACCTTTGGTTTTTATTTGTCATGAGATTGCCAATCTACAATGTGTAGATATTCGTATTGTTTACTGTCAATTTTCAAAACATCCCCTATCAGCACGGTGAAACGTTTCCACTAATGTCATAAACTATATGGCCTTGCAAAGGGAAAAAAAATATTTAAAAAATACTCCAATAGAGACCAAATCATTCTTGAGATTGACTAGATCGTAAGAGGGTGATTTTTATTATTTTTTTTTTTTCATTCTGCAAGGGGATAATTTTATACCCTCATCATTGAGTTTTGCTGAGTTTTCTTTTTCTCGTTTTATTATTTTTTTCTATTCTTGGAAATTTTCTCAAACTTGTATAGATGTATATGATTTTTTTTTTTTTACATTTAATGATCCGAAACTGATAGTGGATATTATTATTTGAGTGCATTTTATGCCCAGTTGAGATATTGTATTGTCACGTAGGTTGAATTCATTTTTATATTTTTTTTTGTAATTATTAAAAATGAATTGCTTCGTGTCACGATATAAATCTGACATTAATTCATCTATGAATATTTTATTGTTATGATTTAATATTGATTCATGAAAAATTGGTATTTTACTGTTTTTTTTAGGACAATTATAACGGGTTTTTTGTCTTGTATGATTTATTCTTAATTTATTCTTGAAAAAAAATAAAAATTGGTTTTTTTGAAAGGAAATATTTTTACGGAAGGTTTCCGGATTAATCTCCGGATTTTAATTTGTAATTTATTCACATTTTTTTCGGTAAAATGTAAAGCTTTTTTGAATTTAATTAAACTTTTAAAAAAGTTACAAAGAAATTAGAAGGAAAATAATTCTCACGTCTTAATAAGTTGACTTTTTTTTAGCGTAAAAATTTCATTATAATAAATATATACAAAAGTATAAAATCAAAATTGCAAAAAAATACGTGCTGTTTTGATTTTTATTTATAAATTAATTTTTTTATTTTTAAATTATTGATATTTTATAAAATACAATGGCAAACTTGACAAACCCATATCACTTGAGGTAAATTGAATATTTTTTTTTTTATTATAAATATAAATCAATTATATAGATTGATGGATGAAAGAAAAGAAAAAAAAATTAACTATTTCCTTTTGTCAGTAATAAAGAATAAAAAAAAATCCTTCAAAATAAAAAAAAAAAATATATAAAATAATAACGGTCGAAAAATAATTACAGTATTTTTGAAATTTTTTTATTTGTCTGCCTATGCATTTTTGATTTAATAATACATTTTTTACTCCAACGAGAAAATTGAATAAAATTAAAAAAAAGTTTAATTAGCTATGTGATAAATGAACAGTTTATTTTTAAATAAATGTAAATATTTTTTAGAAATGAAACATGGTAGATAATTAAAGAGCTCTTAAATAATTCATCACATGTTTTGACTGCAATGCAGAGCCCAGTTTAACTGTTATAATCCTATAACAATATTGAAAAAAGAATTTATTTATTTATATATTTTATTGCATATAAATATAAATAAACTAATACAATTATTATTATTATTTTATTTGTTAAAATTATAATAATATTACTGGGTTAGCTTCCAACTAAGTCACATACTTTGACGTGTTTTCCAACGCGTGTTTCCTGCACATGCACTAAATAAAATATTGTAAATAATGTGACATAAAGAAAATAAAAAAAAAATATGCATTTTATATTTATGCACACACATTGTTCAATTTTTAATATATATTTCATTGTGCGTGTTGCACGTTAACAGTCTCTGGCAAAGCTTTTCTAAAACAAGCTTTTCACTTGTTCACAAAATATCGATTGAAAAAAAATTAAAATAATTATTATTATATCGTATAT
>JAPYYR010004213.1:0-15010 GCA_030523065.1 Aphidius colemani | reverse complement strand
ATTCAATATTAATCTATCGACATTAGCAAGTGTTGAATTGCAACTTTCAAGCTCAATCTACAGAAAAAACTATTGCCCTATTTTGATACTTGTAAAATGTCAAGTATGATTTTTATATTTGTGATAATTTTTTTTGGCACTATATAAAATACAAACTTATTTATTGAAACTATTTGATGGTATATCGCCAATAATTTAAAAAAAATATATCTAGATAATTCCTAAAGCAATCCTTGTCAAATAGAACAAATTGATTTATTATTTCACGAAATTTTCCAATTGACCTGTCAATTTCAAAGCAGTAGGTTCATAGTAATAACAACAAAAAAAAAATAAACATCTATTTACATAAGAACAAATAATTCATGTTTAAATAAATCTATGAAATAGATTCTTAATCTTTTTCAACAATAACAACCTCCCGTGAAAAGTAAAGATTAAATTTTTACACTGAAAAAATACGTCAGTTAATATTGACTTATTAATTATCCACCGTAAAAAAATATATTCAAAGCATTGTGACATGCTTCTTCAGTGTGTCATAAAACCTTCAAGAAGGATATAGAGAAATAAATATTATAAAAAAAAAAAAAAAAGAGGCAAAAAAAATATAATAATATAACCGTAACAAATCATCCACTTGACCGATTCAAAAGCCATTGTTAACCATGGATAATTTTGAAAATAAAAATTTTACGAAAATCGACAGAAGTTGTATACCTTCACTATGGGGGAGTAAGTAAATAACTTAACAACCACAGAAATTTTGAAAAACTTTATCTTAAACGCCAAGACAAATCCTTCTATGTTTTTGTGTTTCAAAAAGAAAAAAATCATTCAAAGAATGGAAAAAGAAAAAAAAAAAAAATCACAACATAACTATCAACTTTATGTCGAAAAAAATTTTCCTAAGTAAGCTATACAACAAAGAATAAGAAAAAAAAACTATTGTTCTTAAATTCGACATGGTGCAAAATACATTGACTATAACTTTTTATTTACTTTATTTTTTTCTTTTTAAATGTGAGTATATATCATATAGCGATAACCTGAAGAATAAGATTTTCACCAAACTAATTTTCATGAAATAATTTCAAGAATGTTGGCGCCACACTTTTTTTTTTCCTCTTCAAAAATTCAAAAGCTTTTCAAGTAAAGAGGCGACGACTAAAACCAAGACGAAAAAGACAGGATAAAACATAATACAAACAAGTATTTCTACAAAGAAATTTTCGTGAATATTCTGGTTTTAACCTGAAAAAACTTTTCAAATGAAAAGAGAAAAAAATCAAGAAGAAATAAAATAAAAAAAAGGTCAAATGGGAAAAAAAAAAGCGATGACTATTTGGCGGAATGTGTCCCTCTGATGACTCACGCAAAATATATTTCAATCTTGAAAAGTATTTATTTATTTTTGCAGTGTGTATAGGTATATAAAAAATATACCAACACTTTTTTTAAAAAAAAAGATACACATATGTATATAATCAACCATTAACATACCAATACGAGTTTAAATTTTAACTGGGATGACGTTGAAGAGGATCCACTTTATCTTTGGTTCCATACCTGAGAACAAAGGAAAAATATATCTTTTACCTTGGTTCATTTTTCTTCGGAGGTACTCTAAGGATTTCACGATGGCGATAAGTAAAAGCTGGAAAAGAAATTATATCGAACGAAATGTGATGAGAATGGAACTCGAAAAAAATTCAAAAAAGTATTTCCTCAAGAAGATGAACAATAAGAAAAAAAAAGGTTGTAAAATTATCAGCTGTCACCATCTTTTTAAAACTACGCCGAAAAAGAAATAATATAAAAAAAGAGAAAAAAATATAAAAAAAAAAAAAAAAATAGTTGTCATATTTTGTGAATGAGCTATTAATTCGTTAGTTATTTTTTTGTGAATCACCGATGTGGAAATTCGTCTACAATTTTTTTTACTTTTAATTCTACTTTTGTCTTATATCGATTTTATTTTTTTTCTATTTTTTTTTTCTTTATGAATGTGATGAATCAAGCGGAAGTGAAGGATTAACTATCTGCAGAATGATAAATTGATATTATTTTATTTTCAATTTTGAAAGGTTTTTTTTTTTAAAATTTATATTATTATTTAACGAGATGATATTTTAAATTGAATCAAATTTTAAATATGATCAATTGTTATGTTGATATAACGCAAGTGGGATGAAAGATTGAAAAATAAATATAAATTTATTTTATACTTTATAACAAATAATTTGTTTATCAATTTTTTATTTATTTATTTCGTTGTTTTATATTTTTCTGTTGTTCTTTTGAGTGTTTAAAATTTTGCCGCCATTAGAAATATATAAAGAATATTTATGGGGTTTCAAATTGGACCACCCGGTAATTAAGATGACCCTGAAATTGGGGGCGGAGAACTCCTATGAACAACTAACAAGAGAGAGTTAACAATATAACTTGGTCTACATATACTACTATACACGAATCTTGGTATTTTGTTCTTGCAATATAGAGATACCGCTTTGTTTCCTTTTATCATAATTCTTTTGGAGTAAAACCGGCCTTGTTATGAGGCATAGATGAAGAGAAAATTTTAGTGCTCTTTAGAGAATTAGAAAAATAAAAAAAAAAAAAAAAAAATGTATTAAATAAATTGTTGAAAAATATAATTTACACAGTGCAAAGTCATCTGTTATTGTAAAAAAATTGATACTTTGACTTGTACTATCGAAACATGGTGAGCTTCATGACAAGCTTGTCGAGCTTTAATTTATTTTTTTTATCAACTGAAGTTGACGAATTTTAAATGTCAAAATATGTCGACATTTTTATTTGAAATGTTAATTTAACATTGAGCTTAAAATATGATACTTGTCTCAAGTCAAAATAAATATATATGACTTTTTTGAGATGTTAATTTAGTATTAAGCTGTTGAAATTTTTATGGCATACGGAAGAGGCATGTCACAATGCTTTGAGTATATTTTTTTACGGTGGATAATTAATAAGTCAATATTAACTGACGTATTTTGTTTAGTATAAAAATTTAATCTTTACTTTTCACGGGAGGTTTTCACGGGAGGTTGTTATTGTTGAAAAAGATTAAGAATCTATTTCATAGATTTATTGGCAAATATTTAAACATGAATTATTTGTTCTTATGTAAATAAATGTGTGTTTTTTTTTGTTTTTACTACCAACCTGCTGCTTTTATATTTTCAAATTGACCGGTCAATTTGAAAATTTTGTGAAATAATAAATCAATTATTTGTTCTATTTGACAAAGACATATACCTGAAGATTTTAATAGCAATTATTTTTGATAATTAAAAGCGGACGTTAATTAAGTCCAAAGAACCCGTTTCTATTGGAAAAAAAAATTAAATTAAATTAAAAACAATTGGTAATTGGTAGGTATAAAAATTGTCATAAAAAAATGTAAGATAATCATCATGTATTTAGCAATGTGGCTATAATATGTCCACCTCAATTCAAAGTAAAATTAAAAAAATATATACCAAAGACAATATAATCGTACCGGCAAATTTTTTATCTTTTCTCATTTTACCTCGAATGAATAAATTAAATTATTTTTATTTTCAGTATACTTATTACTTTCAACGGAAGAAACTTAATCATCTCGTCTCGATTTATGTACTTTAATGTATATATGTAACAACAAATTTTTCAAAGATGTACACTATTATTACACCAATAGTAGAGAAGAGTAAAAAAATGTATGAGGACACGCGTGGGCATTTCCCAGAAATCTTGACTTGATGATTAAGTCGCCAAGCGGAAATGGCGCAAAATTGTTGAATTGCCAATCAAGGGTTTTTTTTTTTCTTTTTATTATTTTTATTTTCACTTATATTTTTTATTTTATATATGAAATGGAGAGGGAAATATTAAAAAGAGTTGAAGAAATTCAGGCAGACAGCATGGCGCGCTTCATTGAGAACCGTTCCACATATCAACATTTTTTTATTATCATAAGTAATTATATCATATATATATATATATTGAGCAATTATTTCATCTGTATTGTATGAAAATTAAAAAAAATAAAAATAAAATTCAAACAAGACTTTTGCTTGAATCAGATTTTACTTAACATAATTTTTTCAGAAATAGATAAATTGATTAATTAAAATATATATCTTTTGATATCTCCTTTGAGAATGTAAATCTTTTTTTATTTTCTAGAAAAAAAATAAATGAATTATTGTAATTGAGCATTATATATATATATATATATAATTTGTATGTTTCCATTTGCAATCTTGTCATTTTGATTCGCGGAAAAATACGTTAACAAGGCAAACTCGTTGTCACGCTATCGTGATTGTTGATTAACAAAAGGGTCATCGTGATTTTCAATTACCATTATAATAAGTTTTCATAAAATTTAAAAAAAAAAAAAAAAAAAAATAAAAAAAAAAATAAAAAAAAAAAAAAAAAAAAAAAAAAAAAAAAAAAAAAAAAAAAAAAAAAAATATTCAATTATAAAATTAAGAAAAACCTGAATTTATTATAAATAATTAATTTTCCATTATTTATTTTGTTCTTTAATCACAACAAATTTATATTTAAATATTTTTTTTTTTCATTTTTTTACTGTTTAAAAATGATTCAAGTAGTCGAGGTCAACGAATAATCCGCCCTGAATTTTTTTTCCAGATTTCATAAATAATTATATTTAAAAATGCTTAAGGATTAAAAAAAAAGAAGAAAGAAACCCTCTTCATTCATAGATTTTTATATATTTTTTTAAAACATAATATATAATCAAGCAATCGAAAAAGAAAAAATTTAACGTAATTACTGAGGCAAATATCTTTTGTAATTTACCGCAAAATAAGAAACTTGAGAATCATCAAATAAAAGTATATAAATATATATTTTTTTTTCAAATTATCATTGAATAAAAGGTTATTATAAAGAAAAAGAAGCTAAATTTTAATAGATATATAAGCAAAAAAGCTTTGGTATGGAAAAAAAAGGTCCGATACATCAGAAGGGAAAAGAGATGAAGAAATGAAAATATAATAAAGTAGGGATGATTATTGAGACGACGACAGGTGGAAGTAAAAAAAGTGGGATGAAAAAAGGGACTGACCAGGGGCCCATAGCATGTTGGAAGCGTCCCTGTCCCAAACGACTGTTCACTAATGTACATATATACACACAAACATACCCACTAAGTAATATTAATTGTAAACGGTGACTCTTAGTCTCTCGAATTCTGAGGAAAAAATAAAATAAGGATTAAAAGAGAAAGAAAGATAGATGGCCTTTTTGTATCTTCACTGTGTATCATAGGTTAAGGCCCAACAAAACTTGGTGTATGCCTAAATAAAAAAAGAAAGAAAATAAAAAAGATAAGAAGTTATATATCGTTTCATCTTGCACACACATTCTATATAGCTTCTTGTAAATACGAAATGAGAGTGGTGGCAATGCTTGTGATCGTGACGATCGAGTAAGGGGCCTTGTTGGCTCCTGAAGTCAGCAACAACGAGCCACAGTAGTCACACTACGCCTCTTGAACGTGTCGGACACAACTATTAAATACTCCAATCCTCACTATTTCATTAGCACAAAATATATATATGTATATTTCGTTTTTGTCTTCTTTTTAATATTATTACAATATTAACAAGTGATTAATTTATTGTTATTTATTAAAAACTTTTAATATTTGTTTTTTTTTTTTTTTGTTTAATTGCAAAAAATAAATAAATAAAAATAATTCAGTTTTAATTGTGAGTGTTTATAAATTATACTGGATTTCACCGAAGTTTGGTGCAGTGATTATATATTAAATTCTAGTTGTATTTAGTATCGAAAAAATAAATAAATAAATAAAGAAAATATTAATAATTTTCGTGAATTATTGTAGACATTGAAATTTCTTTTATTTTTGTCTATTTTTGGTTACCCGGTGAATTTTGTGACATTAATTTGATTAATTTATATTGTGTTTTTCAAGTGACTTTAAATTTATTCAAGTTTTTTTTTTTTATAAATTATATTAATTATTATTTGGCAAAAAATAAAAACAAATATTTTTTGCGGTGTATGGACATGCTGAAATGCCGTGGTTGTTTAAACTACGGATTAACGGCTAGCTAGGTAAGTTTATTAATAATATTTTTATTGTGAATTAAAGAAAGAAAAAAAAATTGAAATTTGGTATTTTAAAATTAAACATTTACTTCGAAATAAAATTTTTTTCATATTAAAAAAAAAAGAAGCATTGTTAATGAAAAAATATTATGAAAATTGGGACTTGATTATTTTTGATGATGACGTTGTTTCTACTGTTATGTGTGTACATTTTGCACACATATATACAAACAGAGTAATATTTGTGAGTTGTGCTCGTTTAGCACACGATGTGCGAGTCCCTGCGAGTTGGGCCCCATACCGGCAACATTCACATCAATTCACAAGATTGTAAAAGGAGGATTTGGCAAAGAGAGAGGGTTACCATATATAGAACAACGAAAATAAAAAAAAAATTAAACTTAGTATCTATATACTCGCATCGTTTTCATATATACATACATGTAAAAAAAATATATTTGCAACAATTTCTTTTTAACTCTTTCATAAGCAGCGCGCGCAATTCCCTGTCGCATCCTTTGCGCTTCTTCTTGTTGGATTCGCGTCCCGCGGATTCCACGGTATGAACCGCATTCCATTGTCGATACGGTCCCAGAAAAAAAAATATATATTTTATCTACTCTCTTTCTTTTTCCATCATCATCATCATCATTATCATCTTCGTCTTCTTTTTCTCCTCTTAAAGTCCCCACCTTCAAATCGTAGGGCCCACCTCTATTTTATCACGGGAAAATGGCCGTGACAAATGTCCTCTTATATATATATTTTGATTATGACGTACAAAATGGCGGATCATATGGTAAAATTAAATTTTAAATAAAATTTAAATAAACTCATTAAATTAAACGAGTAAAAACTATTATTAATTAAACGTAATTCATTGATGTGATATACCGGAAATGAAAAATAGAGAAAAAAAAAAAAAAAAAAAGATTAAATGAAGATGAAAATAAGAAGTTATAATTTTACTATATATTATTTTTTCTATTTTGCGTCATATTGTATGTATGAGTGATAAAACTTGTCGACCTTCCGCATTAACGACGTATTCACATATTATCTACGATTAGTGTGATATTGACGATAATAATTATTATTAAAATATCTTGAAAATCAAAACAAAAAATTAATTAATTAAAATATGCATATTATATTGATTTTGGTTTGTAGAAAAACTATTACGATGTTGTAAATAATTTTTTTAAAAAAAGTAATAATATCGATATGAAAATAATAATAGCATGATTAATTATAAAAAAAAAATAATGATAATTAATTGACTTTAAAACAAGTAGAAGTATATAGAAAATAAAAATGCAAACATTGGCTTGCCGGTTTGTATATTTATTAAACGTGAGATTCAATGATTGAGATTGAGATTACATTCGTTGGTATAAAGCCAGACAGCATGGCTCTAGTCAGCCTGCCTCACCGTCTCGTACAATCTATCGCGCAGCCACTCTAAGTTGCCATCTATACTTTATTTTAATAAATCCCCCCGTTTCTCCCTTGATCCCCTATATTAATTATTAAATTTATCATTCAATTTTGTATCCAACAAACAAACAAGCACACACGTGTCTAAATTATAAATTTCAAAAAAAAAATATAATGATTTTCTATCAAAAAAGAAAAAAAATCACCAAAAGATCTATAGATCTTAATCAATTATGTAAATAATGAATAGATTTATAGTTTAAAATTTTTTACATCATTGGGATATCTTTCAAAATACTAAATTTTTAATTGAAAAACTTTTGCAATATTTTTTCTACATAAAATTTAAACCCTTTGCTTATTTTTTTTTTCTTTCATTTGAAAATATATAAAAAAAACTTTATTCTTATATTTAGTATAATGATTTAATTTATTTAATTAAATAATAAAAAAAAATATAAATATATATTGTTGTTATAATAAATAATTAAAATTATTGTTATTTTTTTTGCATTTCAGAAGGTGGCAGGGCATCACGATGCGCACGTTGCTACTGCTGTTTGTGGTGGGAGTTATTGTGTTGCTTGTTGATGCAACAAGTGCAAGCAGCAATGTTGTAAATAATAATAATAATAATAATAGTCATAATAAAATGAAAGAAACAGAACGTGAAAAAGTAATTAGACAAGTTGAAAAAAGTTTATTATCAATGCTACGAATGACTAAAAGACCAAAACCAATTGGTAAAGCACAAGTACCTGAATCAATGAGAATATTATATAATAAACAAAAATCAATTAAAATGACAGATATTGCTAAACCTGGTAGTCATACAAGATCAGCAAATACAGTACGATCATTCAATCATATTGGTTAGTATAAATTGTTTAAAAATTATATTTATTTTGAATATTTTTGCATGAAAAGTTTCAACAATTTAAATCTCAAAAAAATTAATAAAAATTTTAATATTTTAATTTTACTAATTTTATAAATTAAAAACCGTGAGAAAGAAAAAGTCAAGATTTGTAAAGATTTATTATCACAAGTAAATTCTAAGTTTTCTTCAAAATTCTTGATATATTGAAAATTTTTGAAAGAAAAAAAAAACAAAAAAGCGAAAGGAAGAAAAAAGAAAATCAAAAATCCATTATCGGCTTGTGTTTGTCATGTAAGGACAAAGGTTGTAAATATCCTTGAAGTTAAAAAATAATTAATTTATCTTCGTGACGATATGTAGGGGGTATCCGTTACCACCTCAACGAAAAAAAAAAAAAAAAGTCTACATAATATATATATGTGTATAACGAAATAAAGAAATAAATTGGTGAACCCCTGTCGGACAAATGTCACGGGGATTATAGTCGGGCGCCACTTTTAGTAAGCACGCTTATATATGTCCTTTCAACAATGGACCTATTCCAAAAAGATCTTCTACCGTTTTTTTTTTTATTTTATTTTTTTTTCTTTTGCCCATTCACAGTAACAATGAGGGTCAATGGGAACTTTTTTTCTTCGACTATTATTTTTCTATTTTGACAGTTAGATATCACCATTGGTAAAAACACTTGTGATCGACAGAATAAAAAAAAAATAAATAATACAAACAGACAGACAAGTGTGTCTTTGTCACGGGGGGGTTTTTTTTTTTTATTTTTCATAAGAAAAACAAATTATCTTTGCAATTTCCTTGAAGAAAAAAAAAAAGTACAATATGTTAATTTTATTTGACAATTAAAAAATATATTTTAATTAGCAAATAAAATATATAGAAAATATAAAAAAAAAAAAAAAAAAAAAAAAAAAAAAAAAAAAAAAAAAAAAAAAAAGAATTATAATATTGCTTTCTAATACTGCAATTTTTTAATAAATAATTTTTTTTTTATTTTGGATTATTTAAATTAAAATATAATGAGGAAAAAGGCAATGTCCTTCGATCGATAAAATATTGATCGATTTGTTTATTGGCCCAATTTTGAATAGTGATATTAAAGAGAAGGTTTTATTTTTATATATATAAAATATTTTTTTTTATTATTATCTATAATTTTATTTTATTTCTATTTGATTTATTTATTTATAATAATTTTTGCAATCTAAGGAAGGGGGAAAATTATCAAGGTGACTTGTTGCATCGATGCATAACGGTTCTAGGCGTACTTTTTCTGTGTACATATTCACTATGTTAATGTTCCAGGCACATATATGTCTCCGAAAGAAAAAACAAATGTTGTTGTTGTTGTTGTTAATAACATAATTTAAAAAGAAAGAAAAATAAAATTTAATTTAAAATTAACATAGCGCAGAAAAATCCAAGAGATACATTTTCTTTTTTATATGATTTTATTTTTTTATTTTTCTTATTTTCAAATTTATTTATAATACTTTTGGATAAATTCCAAAGACCCCAGGGTTGCTCATAAATTACCGGTTTGAAAGTCTTCAATAAGTGCATCTGAGATTTTTTATCTTTCAGGACTTTTTCGGTTTTCATCAAAAACATTTTTTTTTTAATTCTTTTTTCTCTAAAAAAAAAAAAAAAAAACTACTCTACAACTGTCAAACTATAATATATATCTTCTAAAATAGAAAAAAAATAAAAAAATTTCAAGTCTAATAAATTTCTAATTTATATATTTTGCTAAATCATTTGTGTATATATAAATTTATATTAAAAAAATATTTAATTTATGTTACAGAGAGTCCACTTGATGATAAATTCCCGTCACCAAATCGCTTTCGTCTGTATTTTAATTTATCAAGTATACCGTTAGATGAGAGTTTAAAAGCAGCTGAATTGAGTTTATCACGTGTATCACATGTATTATCAAGTAATAATGATAATATTGGTAAAATACTTGTATATGATATTGTACGTCCAGGTATTAAAGGAAAAAATAATCTTCAACTACGTTTAATTGATAGTAAAACAATTGATGGTAAAAAAAATAGTACAATAACAGTTGATGTACAACCAGCAGTATCACGTTGGTTAGAAGAAAAATTACATAATTATGGTTTATTAATAAACATAATTGATATTAAATTAGAAAATAATAAAAAATCTCATATACGTATGAAACGTGATATTAATGAAAGTAATGATAATTGGTTAAAAATACGTCCAGTATTATTTACATATACTGATGATGGACATCATAAAATGACAACAGCAAAAGATATAATTGAACGTCGTAGTAAACGTGGAGCTAATAGAAAAAATCGTACAAAAGATTCACGTTTACAATGTCGACGACATCCATTATATGTTAATTTTGATGATGTTGGATGGAGTGATTGGATTGTTGCACCACCTGGTTATGATGCATATCATTGCCATGGTGATTGTTCAAATCCTCTTAGTGAAAATTTAAATTCAACAAATCATGCTGTTATACAAAATCTTGTTAATGATGTCAATCCAAGAATGGTACCAAAAGCATGCTGTGTACCAACATCATTAACAAGTATATCAATGCTTTATCTTGATGAAGAAAATAAAGTTGTTTTAAAAAATTATCAAGATATGACTGTTGTCGGTTGTGGCTGTCGTTAATCCAAATAATTTATTTTTAATTATATAAATTCAACAATTTCGACAATCAAACAAAGAGCAAAAAAAAAAAAATACTGTATAAATATATATATATATTTTCTGCATGTTTTAATAATTTTATTGGCCTCCTCACTTGTGAATAAATGTGAATTAATTCAATGTGTATAAATTGCTACATCTGTATCACGTGAAAACGGGCGTCGGCCAAGTTAATTTACAAGAGACTCACAACTGACCGAACTAAACTAATGGATAAATAATTCAATTTTTAAAAAAAAAAAAAAAAAAAAAAATCTACAAGTTAATGAAAAAAAAAACGTATAAAAGTTAAGTGCGTGACGCTGCCGCATTCTCGACAGTTTTAGTAATCAACAGACTCTAAACGAAGCATGGGCTAGGCCTCTCTTGTGTGTATAAATAATTTATATATATTTTATATACGTACATATATATATAGTGAAAAGAAGTTGGTATGGTGAAGAAAAAAAATCATTTTTATATATAAATAACATTATTTTCTTCTTCTTTTTATCGTGCCATGGAAATTGCGATAGGCAAAACAACCCGAACCTCCTTGGAGCGCAAAAAACCGCGCACAAGTTATTTATTTCATTTTTATTATATTTTAAATATCTTTTTGTTTTTAATTGGAGTTTCTCTCTCTATCTAAATGTGTGTTTGTAAATTACATATATATATGTGTGTAATTTATTAATAAGGCTGTAGAGAAAACCGGTATCAGATTAACCACCAGCACCATCCGCAGGTGCTACTTGTGTCTCCGTGGCAACGGATGAAATATCTCGATAAATGAAATTAAAAAGCGAAAAAAAAAATAATAATAAGTAGATGAAAATTTTTTATAAAAAAAAAAAAAAAAAAACAGCTTGCAGCTTTTTTTATAATTTTATAAATTAGCTAATGAAATATTCATCAGCAAATTCATTGTAAATTGAAATAGAAAAAAAGAAAGAAAATCATTGTAATATTGATTTTAATTTTTTTTTTTTCGATGATAGAAAATAATTGTGCTATTTAAAATTGAGACTTTTGCTAATAATGCATTGATCGATGATTTAATTTCAAAGATATATTAATAACAATGATGATGACAAAAAAAAACAATGAGCAATCGAGCAGCGCAATTAATTATATTTTCACGCAAAAATTGTGTCTAATTTATTTATATTATTTGTCTTTCTTCAAACCCTCTTTTTTTTTTTCTTCAATTATTTTTCTCTTTACCCTCTCAATTCTCAAATTGCTGATATTATTTATGTTACGTGTATTATTAATTTAATAATGCTCGACGATTTGCACCGTACCTGCTTTTAAGATTTACTATTTATTTTCATTTTCAAATATTATTTGAAAAATTTTCTAAACGAATTAAAAAAGGTACATTAGATGTCTAGTGAAAAATATATATTTATAAAAAAAAAAAAAAAAAAAAAAAAAAAATATCCATATAAAATGTACGAGTGAATGAAAAATATTTTTTAATTGTTTTTTTTTTTTCTTTTTAAATCAATGCAAAAGTCTAAATAATAAGTGTATATTTGTAAATATGATTTTAAAAAACAAAAAAATATTTTTCGTTATACTTTTTATAAAAAATAATTATACTCTATAGTTTATTGGATATATATATATATTATTATTATTTTTTCGCAATAATATTTTTACTAATGAGATTGTAAAATGTGTGAATAAGCAAATTGTTGTAAAGTATTGTAAATAATTTAGTATTTTTTTTTCTTTTATTCTGTAAAATATTAAGTGTGTATTATTATTTAAATGATAATGAAAATGTTTTTTTTTTAATTTTATTAAATTTACGAATAAAAAGAAAAAAATATAAAAATAAAATTAATTTGTTACTTTATTTCTATACAAAAAACTACCCATTTTATTAGAAAAATATTTGAAATTGCAACTACAATATTATTTTCTACTGCTTGTACTATTATTATTTATTTTTTACAATTTAAATTTATGTATATATAATTTACATAATTTATAATAGAATCAAAATTATTTTTTTTTATTTTTATCAATATTATAAGTTGCTATCCTATATCTACTGTATGTCCAAGAACCTAATTGAATTGTCTTAGGTGAAAGAATGTTTCCCACAGTGTGTCGACAGACGAAAAGAATTAATACGAATGAATCATCAGTATCCCACAGAGCCGCCTCTTCGAATTAAAAAAAAAATGCCGAAAAAGTTTTTTAAAAAAATAAAATAAACCCCAAAAAAAAGAAAAAAAAAAAAAAAAAAAAAAAAAAAAAAAAAAAAAAAAAAAAAAAAAAAAGTCACCACCCAGCAAATTCATATATATTCGAGTGTTGAAGACAGTCATCAGACAATATCCAAAGAATCTTCTGATAATCCCAAGAAACACCATATTATAATTGTGAAAACAGTTTTGAAAGTAAAATAGTATAATTTTAACTTTTAAAAGATCAAAAATCATCATCCCAAAGAGGAAATAAAAAGTAAATTTAAAAAGAAAAAAAAATTAATATATACTAGCTAGTATAGAATAAATGAGAGGTTAAATTGTTTCATAATGAGACAGTAGAAGGAGCAAAGAAAAAACTTTTTGAAAAGAGCGCACAGGCATTAAGCAAAGATGAATAAAAAATAAATAAATAAATGAATTAAAAAAAAGAAAAAAAAAAAAAAAGTCCAAAAAATGTCTCTGCAATGTGTGTGTGCATGTGTATAGATAAAAGAGAGAAAAAAATTGGGATAGAATTGGTTAGAAATAAAAGTGGAGTCCTCTTTGTTTTAGAAGCCCCTTGGGGTCTTTCTATCCCTTTATTCTTCCTGCGTGAGCGTTTTACCACACAGGTAGAGAATGTGGTTCGCGGTGGGCCTTATTCTTTTCCTTCTTTTTTCATCTTTATCATTTTTTAACTCATTGGGTCCCTGTTACCCCCTACCATGAACCCTCTTTTTTACTTCTCCTTCATCTACTCTTTTCTCCTGTCCCCTTGGGACCGACCAAAAAAACAAAAAAAAAAAAAAAAAAAAAAAAAAAAAAAAAAAAAAAAAAAAAAAAAAAAAAAAAAAAAAAAAAAAAAAAAAAAAAAAAAAATGACTAGAAATGTGTAAGAGAGTAAAAAAAAAGCCAAGTGTTTTTATTTTTTATGTAACTTTTTTTATTTATTTATTTATTTATGAAAAAAAAATAAATAAATAAAAAAAAATCTCGGGGAGTCGACTACACAACATGTTTTTTGTATGTTGTAATAATAATTTTGCCATTTTTTTTTTTTTTTTTTTTAGGGAAAAAAGATAAGAGAGAAAGGGAATTGAATTATATTTGAATTAGCAAAAATTGAGTTATGATTATTTGATAATTTTTTGATAAAATTAATGAAGAAGTTAATGATAAATTTAATTATTCATTAGCAAATGATTTTATTTACGTGTCATTGATAATTTTTATACTTAGGTATCAAAAGATTTTATATTATATTTAATGACTCAATTTATATCAGTTAAATATATAAAAAAAATAAAAAAAAAAAAATACAAGTAGAGAAAATGAAGCCAAATAATATTTTCCTTTCATTTATTTTATTTTTTTTTGTAAGTTATTTTTATATGTATTTTACTTTTTATGAGGCAATGAAAAAATGACTTTTAAAACTACCCTGACGATAAATAAATGTAGCTTTAATACGTTGATCTTAAAAAAGAACCCAAAGAGTGCCTAATGATAATCTCAGGTAAGTATATACATGTATACCTATATAATATTGTAAAATATATTTTTTATTTTATGTTCTTTCACTCCTGAAAGTGAAACTTGCCCGATAGTTAATGGGATAATTTTTTAAAAATGATTTTTATCATTATCGCTTAAAAATATTTTCAAGTTTTTT
>JAPYYR010004208.1:0-12648 GCA_030523065.1 Aphidius colemani | reverse complement strand
TTAGACTCATACATATATACAATAGATGCATGCACTTTTAGCCTCTGGCATTTTAGATAAAGACACACAAACACACACACTTAAGTTTCCCAACTAGAGAAAAACGTATAAATTTCTTTTATATAAAAAAAAAAAAAAAATTTGTCTTCGTAAGATAAACGAATTGCTGATATCTAGGCGAAAAGTTTTGACTCACTTTTAGTCTGTGGCTTTTGAGATTTCAACATGTTTGAAAATTTTTCAGCTCGTATATATAAATATGTGTTAAGTGTGTATAGATATATATGAGCATATGGTGTGGAAGCAACGACAAAAGTCGAAAAAAATAAAATCTTTTTTTTTGCTTTCCCGTTGAAGAGACGTTCAAAACGATGATGAGCACAGAAAAGTTTGGCTCTTGCACGTGCCCAGCACAGAACATACAACTTTTCCATTTGAAATTTTTCTTTTCTCTATTCTTATTCATTTTATTTCTCTCAAAACAGTCTTTTTATTATTATTATATATATTTTATATTATTGTTGGCTTGATATTCGATGGTTGAATAGACCCTTAACGATTTCTCATGAAAAATTCTCGAAACGAAAATATTGAATCGCGTGTGCTGTCTGCTGCTATTTGTATGTGAAAAAATAAAATAATAAAAATAAGCCTTAGGATTTTTTTATCAGCATTATATGTCAACCAAATCAATGGAATATAAAGCCACTTGGGTTAAATTTTATACAATCAGTGCTACACACTTTTTAGAATATTATTTTATAAAAAATTCATTTGTGAATAGTTAAAATGAAATTTTAAATATTATTATTTTAATAGTATAATTTTCGTGATTATTTTAATTATATATTTTTTTTTACATGGATATTTTCATAGACGACCTATGTAGAAATAAAAATCTATTATTTTTTTATTTTTCCATCTATATTTCAGTCATTGATATGGTTTTTTTTTCATTTTATTTATTCAATTTCTCGGCTTGTATGTTTTTATTTTTTTTATTTTTATTTTATATCACAGAGGTTTATCGGTAATGATTGATGAACTTGTAACACGTATATTCAAAAATAAAATAATATTTTTTCAGTGCTTTGAAAAGCGTGTTGTATTTTTTTTTTGTATAAGTGTAGATGCATAGAGGGTATATGTACTTTCGTGGCGACTGCTGCCTTCATCGTTTAACCAGGCACAGTGTGTATCAAAAATAAATAAATAAAATAAAAAAAATGCTAAAGGATAAGGGTGAAGGGTAGTTTTCTATTCTACTGGTAAAGAAAAATGATCGATGTAAATTTTAAGGCTGAGCACAAATATAGAATGGAAATTTTACTCATTTTTTTTGTTATCATATTTATTATCCTGCCATAACTTGGAGTACTCAATTTTCATTTTACTTGTTATAATAAATTGTATATAGTTACTCAATAATATTGAGTGTGGAAAATTTAAAAAAAAAAAATGAAATATAATCTCGTTGTAAAAATCTATTCTGTTTTTCTTTTAGAAAAAATAACGATGTCAGTTTTTTATGTCGAAATATATATTATATTTCATAAATTATCATTTTTAATATTTTATTATTTATATTTTTTGCATTAATAACCATCTCATTATGACATTATTGTAACTTGATAGTCTTTTAAAATTTATAAATATTTAAAAAACCATTAAATTTAATTTAAAAATAAAAAAAGTAATATTGAATGGAAACTTTCAAAGAGATTTTTAAAAAATGAATAAAGTTTTTAAATCGAAATTAAAACGAGGTGCTACTCGTATGGTTGTGGCTATTCAACGCTAATGTGACTTTGCCGAGTGCTTTTTTTTAAAACCGATGTTAGTAAAAGAGATGATAACGTTCGATGGGTCGTTTTAGCATTGGTGCTTTTTGCATCAGATAGAAACTTTGCCTGCGGCTTTCATACATAGTTATCCAACCATACACACACTAAAAAGATCCATATTCACGAACTGCTAATATGCTAAAATAATTAAAAAAAAAAATACATCTAATTGACCACCGCAAGTGAACTCGGTACGTTCACGATAATTGCTTAGGAAAAAAAATAAATAAAAGGAGAATTGTTGAATAAAAAAATATATATAAAAGTGTGGATGAAAAAAAAAAAAAAAAAAAAAAAAAAAAAAAATAAAATAAAAATAAAATTTAATTTAAAAATAATTTTTTTTTATATCAATTATTATCATAATTACTTAGGGAATTTTTTTTTTTTTTTCAAAGACAAATAGTAAAAGTATTTTAATTTTTTATATTTTTTTTTTTTTACGTTGACAATTGTTGGAGTAAGTTATTTGACATGGTCGCAACAATGTCACGTAGAAAATTGGACGATTTGTCGGGGCAAGGACAAAGTGAGGGTGAAAAAATAAAGGTGAATTTTTTTAGTTTTTATGTGGCGTGATGAAAAATCTCATATGGCCATGGATACACCAAGAGTCACACACGCGATTGATTTGCAAGGTGAACAAAAAATTTAAAAGAAAAATAAATAAATAAAAAAATATATACGCGAATAGACATAAAGTTGGGGTATATGTTCAATGGCTTTGACGTTAACTTTAAATACTGTCAATCACTTGTTATGTTAACCAGTCGAATACGTCCTGAGGGTAGAATAGAGGAAAAAATCCATCATAATTATAATTAAAAATTAAATATAGACACAGTTTATCGATTGGAGTTGTAAAATAACTGCCCTATAAAATAATCACATACGATATGAATAATTATTTATTAAATTCATGAAAAACTTGATAAAATATTAAAATTACTTTCACCACATTTAATTTTTAATTTTATTTTTTCATACACAGCAGTCATATATATTCACTATAAAATTTTCAGACTCTCAAAACTCACAAAACTCTCACGACTGTCGTATCGTAATAAAAAGGAAAAAAAAAATTTTTTTTTCATTTAAAACTTTACCATGTCATTTAACGTTTTCTTGTGGTACGAAACACGTTAACTTTTTGAATCCCAGTTAAATTCCAATAAAATTTTATATTTAACTGTATTTAAAATTAATATATTATTATAACAATTAAATTTAAATTTATAATATTTTAATTATAAATAAAAAAAATAAAAATTACACACACAAACCACAATCACACAATTAGGCACACACATTTATAACAAATTATTAATTTTCACAAACAAGTGTACCGGTTAATTTTTGTTATAATTAAAATGAAAAGAATAATTAAAATAAGAAAAATGAAGTAATATTATAGTTTAATATTAAATTAGCTTTTTTTTTTTTTTATTATAAATTTTTTAATCTTTTTTATTTATTTATTTATTTATTATTGTTGAGAGGCCGAGGAAGAATATAGTACACGTATGCTCGCGACAATCGCGGGTTCGATACTGGCGCGCGGTGGCGCCTAGTTCACTGCGGTCCCGAGCAGCGTCGGGACGCTGGCATCCCCCACCCTTATCATATATATTATATTATAAGGTTGATTGTTCGTTTGGCACCATGACTGGGCCACCGTACAGTAGTTGTAAACTCGGCACATACTAATCACTGTACCAGCTGACCATTCTCTCTTCAATTCAACTCACTAATAATAATTAAAATCTATAATCTCATTTGTCTTTAGCTTTTATTATTTTTTTTGAAACATACAGTCATCACCTAAAATTTCATTTGACACACAAACTCGAGTGGCAATAATAACATTTCATTCAATCAATAATACTATCAAAATTTAATTTGTCAATGTGTTTGTTGAATGAATTTTATATATAATTTTTTGATGACTTTATTGTATACACACTTTAATTACGTAATTTAATATTTCATACATCTATTATTGTGAAAATTAAAAATACAAAATTGATGGAAGAAAGAAAATGATTTTATTTTTCATTATGAAAAAAATATATATTTATAAATTAATTAATCATGATGAATTATAGTGAATTGTATAAAATGAGGAGAAATAATTTTATTTTCATTTGAAATATTAAATTAAGTGAGTAAGACCTTTAGATAATAATATTTGATTCTGAATGAGTCAAGGAGAATGATGTCTCATAGACAGAAATTAAAAAAGAAAAAAGCTATATATATATAGGGGGGATGCATCATCATCATCATCATATGACAAGGGGGTTCGACCCCTGCTGACTTTATTTAGACCTGGTAGAGAATAGTGCCATCAACAGAATGAATGCATCTATTTTGCAGTAATAAAAGGGGAGGTAAAATAGGTGTAAATGAAGGCGGGGTCACAAAATTTCATATATATAAAGAGCTAAAAGAAAAAATAAAAACAGTCTTACATTACAGACATGTATATAAAAATAATATTTACACGCTGAATATTATGAATCAGACTCGTGTATAAATGGCTAAGTGTATTTGTGTGTTGATGTGTGTGTTATAAGGGAGCATGCCACGTATATTTTCATTAACGTATATAAAAACAACCCCCTCATTTTTGTGGTATTCCCTTGGGGGTACAAGTCAGTGTATCCTGACTTGTGTCCCTTATATATTTCACATGTAGACTAAGCACGCGCAAAAACAACTCACGTTCCATAACCAACTGTATATAAATCTTTATGGCTTTTTCTGTAAAAAAAAAAAATAGTAAAATACATAAAATTACTCTCTGTATTTTTATTTCCATCGCTGGGTCACATCGCTGTCTACTCCATAACATTTTACTATTATATTATCGAAATATGCAACAGCATATACTAATGCACTTGCTATTTTAAAAGCAAAAATATATGATAAACTCATTGCCAAATAAAAGATTTGATTTTTGAATCCTTTAAACGTGTTTTTTACAAAAATATATGCATTGAACTTCAAAAGATAATAAAGTAAATTAAAAATTAATATAAAATAATATCAATGATAATTTAAAAATATACAATCGATATTGGATTAAATGATAAAATGTGTATTTTAAATCGTATGTTGTATAAATCGAATGGAATTAAAGTTGTATTGGATCATTAATTAGCCATTAACCAATAAATTGTGGGTAAAAAGCTGGGACACGACTAATTGCATATTTCGAATTCGACAGAGTGAGACAATAATATAACGCATATAATATTGGTGTGGGATTTATAAAAAGGGGAAAAATAAATAAAAGAGAAACGATGACGACGACGACGACGACGACAAATGCACTGTGCAATATATACATAGGAAAACCATGAAAATGTGTTGGTTTATAAACATATTTTCTCTTTTTTCTCGTTTTTGTATTTTAAGGGGGCGCAAGTTTATGTTATGCTTTTACGAGATATATATATATTGATAACACCGAGGTGGGTGGGTTAATGTATAGTATGCTACAAGGGATAAAGAGACAACCCCCGTATGTTTTTTATTTTATTTATTTTATTTTTTTGCATACGAAAAATTTTCGCGCACACAGCTGCACGCATAAAGGCGCGTTGAGCCTTGTCCAATGTGTCACCCATCATCAAAATTACATAAAAAAAAAATAAATTTTTATCTCATTTTTTTGTTATTTTTATTTCAACAAACAAGGAAAGATATATAGGTGTAATAATATTTCATATTTCATATTTTTTTTAATAATTATAAGCTGGCTGAATTTAAAATATTAATTGAAATGGTTTTTACTTGAAATAAAAAATATGTATTTTTTATTTTTATCTACTTTATATAATACGGAAATTATTATTATTATTACAATTTTATATTTAACTTTTGGACTCTGTCAAATGTGTCAGCAATCATAAAAATTAAAAAATTAAAAAACAAAAAATAAATTCTTCGTCTCGTTTATATTTTTAATTTTCAAAATAAGCTTTTTTTAAATTGTCCTTAATATTTTCCATTGAAAAATTTATATATATATATGTTATTGTTGTTATTCACATGAGGATTATTTTATTTTAATTTGTTTATTTCATTATTATTTTTCATGTAGCTCATAAACGAGTTGTAAAACATCATTTGTATTCAACAAAGTATAATTATCTGTATTTTTATTATTTCATATTTTCTTTTCTACCCGACTGTGTATAATAAAATTTACAAAAAGTAGATTCTCAACGGAATTAATTAACGAGCAACGTAGAAAAAATAATAAAAATATTAATTTTTATAGTGTTATTATCATAGTGGCGGCTTATGAACATAAGTGAAATCAAATTTAAGCCGACAGTAAATTGGTTGACTCTGCTTGATTAATCCATTGACTGATTCTCTTTTTTATAAATATAAATATAAAAATGCCCACAAACTTTGGTCCAGCCCACATGACCATACACTCAATGGACCTTCTCTTCATTAATATAAATATATATTTACATTTATTATTACATCATCAAGTTGGCTTGTAAAAATGCCTTTGATATTTATAATATTCGAAATATTAATACAATAAATCAGCAGCTACTCGTTATTAATTATTTTTTTTCAAATAAACCGAATCCGAGATACAATAATGTCAAAAGCTTTCTAGATGATTTATAAAAATTAAATTCGATTTTTTTTTATAATTAAATATTCCTAATTCAATTGAATTAATTTCTTTAAAAGCCTAAATTTTTAATGATTTATAAAACACTTGTAAAATTATTACGACAAAAAAAAATTAAAATTTAAAATATATATCAAAAGTTTACGAAAATTCTATAGATAATTTTTTTTTTTTTCATTACAAACTTGTACGTTTAAAATATTAATTAAAATATTTTTCATTCAAAAAATAATTCTTCTCCTATCATTCATTTTATAATGTTCAAAAAGGAAAAATTTTTATCACTAAAATACTAAACTTTTTTAGATAATAAAATAAAAAAAAAAAAAACTATTTTCTCATTTATTATTTTGATAAATAAAAATCATCTACTCACAAGTAATAAAACACCAATTTATAATAAATTACAAAAAAATAACAATAATAATAAATCCAAAAATATAATTAATGTTTTTAGGACTTTAAATTCGTTAAATATTTAAAAACATTTATTAAGTGTCGGTCAATTTGTGTCAACTTGTCAAAATGATTAAACTCTTTGGGTATCAATACTTTGAATTTTAAGTATCCATATTTTTATCTCGGTCTAATGAACTTTTAATATTTTTGACGAGGATGATGCTGGAAGCTATTATGTATATTATTAAGTCAACGAATGCCCTATTCAACAACACATCACTAATACCGACAGATTGCGCCACCAAATTCAATACATAATTTATTTATAATATATTTCATAAACGAGCTCAGATATTCTTGAATATCTCCATCATGATATCATCCAGTTTGTCAATCAATTGGTGCGATATATTTATTGGTTTTTTCACGATATTCACAAGTTGATAGAGCATTTTGATGATCCAGTTGACATGCCACACCCGTCAAAAAAAATAAAAAAAAAAAAAAAAAAAAAAAAAAAAAAAAAAAAAAAAAAAAAAAAAAAACCCAGCCGATGGATAAATAAAATGCGGTACCAAGTGAAATTTTCAAAGTGAAAAAATAAAAAAAAAAATGAAATGATTATAATAATGAGACGCGAGAGTGATATAGGAAGTACCTCGTTAAGTCGTGAAAGGAATAAGATCATTCCTAACGAAAATAAAAGAAAAAAAATGTGGAATTTCGATGAAGGGACTCGCAGGTATATATATCAGTAACCCATCGGCAAAATATATAAAAATGTCGCTCTTTTTGTCGATATTCTTTTTATATAACTGTATAATACAACACACCGGTTTGAATATATTAATAAACTTCGATACCTTTTTTTTTTTTGCTAAGAAAAAAGACTAAGAAAAAATAGATAAATTATTTATTTTAGCTTTGGCCTCATCAATTTGCGCATTCTATTTATTATTTTTATTGTTCTATTTTAAAAGCATTATGAAATATATATTTGCAAAGTGGAAAAAAACTGTATACTCACGTGTAATTAAAATGGCAAAATGAAGAAGAAAAAAAAGTTAATGACTGTTGAAAATTTTTGAAATGGAAAAAACAAAAATTTTTTCGAACAAAACACTGATTGTGCAAGACGTGAAAATCCTCAGGCGACATAATCGTGACAACGCTGATCGTTACGAGATAGGTCTAGATAAAAACAAGATAAAAGAGGATAAAGGATAAGAAAATAACAAAGATAGATAATTTAAAATGAAAATAAAAGTAAAAAAAAAAATCGATGTTGGAATCTCGATGAATTCAGTCCCCGAGAGAGAAAAGAGCTCGATTATCCAAGAGCGTGAATCAAACAGTATAGACGAATGAAATAGAAAAAAATATATAGAAAATCAAATTGAATTATAAAAAAAAAGACAGAGAGGCCCACTACGCCAGTATGAAGAATCGTTGAGATTTTTTTTTTAATTCGTTATCACATTGAATTGCATGTTTCAAAAGTGTTCGGATATATATTTTATAATACTTGACAAGGCTCATCGAGACTCTATCATAACAGACGACTTAATACGTATGCGATGTGTTCATCTATATATTTTAGCCAGGAGAATATCGAGAGCTCAATTGATATTTCTATGTGTACATTCTATGAAACTCCTCGGCTTGATTCATTATATGCAAAAAAATCACCACAGTCTTATTCAATAATCCATCATTAATTTATCAAAAGATGATTTCTATTTTTTAGCAATTCAAATGGATAAAATACTCGGTTTTGATACAGTTATATAGATATATTGATTCGTATTTATCAGAATAATTAAAATAATAATATATTTTATTGAAAAAATAATGAAATAAATGTTGACAAAATAATCATATATTTTGATTTTATTGAAAAGGAAAAAGAAGAAACAAATTCCCAACGGGTTAAATCAGAATATGATGGGGCGTTAACCAAAAGCTAACAACTAACATAATGTTTAGTAAAAATCTTGAAATGTTAACAAGAAAATAATAATTTTGTGTTTGTTTGCCAGAGGCATTTGTCAAAATAGCAACCAAAGAATCAACAGTGATAAACACAGTGAGTTACGAAAAAAAAAAAAAAAAGCTTCAAGGATAATTCGACAGAAGAAAAAAAAAAATCTGCTTTGGTAAAAAAATAAAATAAAAAAAATTAGAGTTTTAATATAGGTGTAGCGGCAACTTTGTATATAGAATTTAAAAATCATAAAAAAATCATTTGAAAAAAAAAAAAAATTGACAAGACTGAAGAAAGGAAATGAGACGTAAAGAGATGAATCGTAAAATTTTTAACGAGGTGCGTTAGGCGTCACCCATTGCCCATCATCATTTACACAGTTCTCATGTTTGCCTCAGTATTTTTTAAATATTTTTTATGTATTTTTTGTATTCACTAAATAAGCGTGTTTGGTGTGCTGATACTTTAACGCATTTACATCACGCAACGAGAAGTACCGCACGCTGCTTTTATTTATTTATATTTTTTATTTTAAATAAACATCTATATGTCCACCACCACGGCCTACACAAAAACCGAAAAATAAAATAAAATAGCGAAAAAAAACGAGCCAAAACACCAAAATGAAAATAAAATGTTGGAAAAAAAATATATTATATCATAGCGCCAGGGGGATTTCTAGAGTTCTAGGGATTTCGTGTCCTCAACTCTCTCGAGAGCACTGACTCTTTTGTCACGACCCTTCGATGCTTCTAGTGTGATGGAGAGCAAAAACACGCAAAAATAAATAAAAGAGAAATAATTATTTAAAAGTAAAAAAAAAATCATACAGCTTTTTTTAAAACAACACGAGGGAACCAATGTCATACACAACTTTTATACAATTTTTTCTCATTATTTTTTGATAACCTACTTTGTTGCAGATCAATATCAACGTAAAATACATTATTCTTCATTAACAAAATGAAAATAATACCTGAGGCTTAATTTATCTAAAATTAATCAACAAATAAAGTCAATTAGTTTATTAAAAATTTGCGTACTCATATCTAATGAATTTCCAAATATAATTTGTTTGAATTAAAAAAACATAATAACACTTTAAATTGTATTTTTTTCTTTTCAGCTTTTCCATCACAGTGTGAAAAATATATGAAAAAAACATGAACATCTAAAGAAGATATAAAAAAAAAAGGCAGACACTGAAGAAAAGGTAAAAAAAAAAGACAACATTTTTAAACCGGAGTAAAAAATAAACGAAAAATACGCCTGGGCGTAAAGCCGGATGCTGCTGGGGGAGCTTTGTAATTTTAATTATTTCATTAGCGGAAATCCTTCGAATATACAAAGGGATGCCCTATCCGAGTACTTGCCACCGAGGAAATTCGTCCTCAACCCACTATCACCATTTTTTTTATTTTTCTTTTCTCGTAATACAGCACTTGTTCACTTTTCTTCCGGTTTTATCATCATAAACGGCAATTCAACAGTCAATCCATATAGATATACATGAAAAAAATAAAAATAAAATCATTTCTAAGAGTTGAGATTGTTTCAAGACTCTCATTTGTCCACCGCACCACTCAATTTTCTCTTGAAAAGTATCTTTTGAAAAAGCCATTGGCTTTTGCTTTGGTCAAAAGTCGATTTGATTGCAACGATATATATAGAGTAGATAGGTACAGCTAGCTCAATCGATTTGTCGAGGGAGAAACTATTTGAAAAAATAAATAAATAAAATGTGAAATCTACTCTCTTTCAATTTTAAAAGAATAGCTTTTGGCCATCATCATCATCATCATCACACTGCTGTATATATATAAAATGCCTGAGGCAATATTTGCCCGCAATTTTCACTCTCACGTCATATAATTTTACTCGACACGATGATGCGCTCCCAACTGGACGACCTTGCCGAATTACTAGAATCAAATTGGCCAGTTTGAAAGCTGGCTTTATCTTTCCTGGGTGACGTGTTTCTTTTAACACTCAAAATAATAAAAAAAACGTGAATTTAGGTGGTGGCGGTGGTGATGATGATGGGCCACTTGATAGTTGATATCCACAAACCTAGAATCATCTTATTTGTTAATCTCAAAAGTGAGAAAATTATTTCAAGTAATTCGAAATTTATAACACATTATCTAGCTCCTTTTTTTTATATTAATATTTATATTCTTAGAAAAAATACCAATATGTTTATACGTTGTTTTTTTTTTTTTTTTTAACTAAAATAATTTCTCTAGTTTTCAAGTAGAAAAAACCTGTTTTCGTCAGACAAATTAAATTGCTAGTTTCAGTGAAACCCTTAGTAAGATAAAAATCAGTAGAATAAAATTTTTATTTTTATTTTCATTCGATAGTGTTAAAAAATTATTTTTAAACACTATAGAATTCAATAACTATATATATATATATTTTTTTTTTTATATAAACACCAGATAAATAGCAGACAAATTCCAACTTAATTTAAAGCTAATCAATTTTTTTATTAATATAAAAAACACTTGAAATTAAAATTAATAAAATTTATCCTATAATTTAATCATCAAAGTAAAAATAAAATCTATATAATTCAATGAATATTAATTCGTCTCAATATATATCTATTTGAATTAACTACTATTAAAATTTGATAACAAGTATAAATTGAAAAAAAATAAAAACAAAAAACGTTGATATATAAATTTAGAAATGACATAAACGACTGGTACTTTAAATTGCCTCAATTAAATTTTGAAAAAAGGAAGTAATACAGTCGTGTTTTTCAGACAACTTGTTAAAACTTTATTATTAAAGACATTAGACACGACAACGGATGATCTCGACTGGTGAGAATCTCATAGCAAACAATGACACGGATAAATTATAATGAAATACACGACGCATAACCAGACCAACCAAGGTACAACCAAGGTACACAACTATATTGGTATTAATAATTCAGCAAGCTATCGGTTTGGTCAATAGCCAATTCCTATTTGGCTTGTTTCCAAGGGGTCAAACAAACTGTCCTTAAGAGCAACCCCCTAATCATTTTACCCCCTTGTTATTTTATTTCTCTTTTATATATTTTTTTTCTCTCCCTAAATGTACATATAAACATGAACATATTCAACATACTGCGTACACTCAAGTACAACGTCCTGTAAACACACATATCAACACAAAAACACTTTTTTTTTTATTTTTTTTTTTATTAAAAACAATAAAATAATATAATAAAACAACAGAGACTTGCCTTGGTGACAAAATTTACACACGTTCAATATTGTCTTTAATGTTTGATTATATCAAAAATAAATAAATTGAAAATGAAACGAAATAAAAACAACAACAATTTATATATCTGAATGTAATTTATTGTTTTTATACACGCGAGATCATCGAGTGATACTGTCATACCCTTTGAAATTGTATGAGTCATTTTTTTTCAATTTTATTATTATTTAGGGTTTTTAATTTATAAACATCTGGCTTTTAAATAATTGTTTCTATTTTTTTTTTTTTTTTTTCATTTATATATTGTACCAAGATTAAACACATTAATATTCATTTAACTTGATTGTTTTTTTTTTTTTTCGCTTGTAACTAAATTTTTTAATTTTTTTTTTCTGTAAATTTTTTATTATTGGCTTTATTTTTTGTTGATAAGTAGCGGGTTTCAATTTATTATTTCTCAGAGTTACTTAGTTGCTCTTTCAGGACCTTTCAGGAGAGGGTGCAAAAAAAATATATAAATTTTGCTTCTTATGTAT
>JAPYYR010004202.1:0-12826 GCA_030523065.1 Aphidius colemani | reverse complement strand
TTAGAAGCGCATAACGAGTGAGTAGTAATTCAAATTACTACTCACTCGTCTGCGCGCCTGGTCCCCACAGCCAAATTTCCTTCAATTTCTGGCTTGTGCGAGTGGCTGTGTTAAAGGCAAAAAAGCGTCAAAAGAATAGTATACATCCTTTGTTAATTAAAAAAAATTTCATTTTCTATTAATTAATAATATATTATATTAAAAATAAATATTTAGCATCAAATAAATATACATAAATTATTATTAACACTAAAGTGATATAAATTTAATGTTTAAAGTAAGTTGATATTACTCTAATGGAAAGTTAAAATTCAAGTGCAAAAAGGTGGTTAGATATTGATTGTCGTAGCAACTTTAAAATTAATTAATTTATAATAATTAACAATGGAATATTTAACTTGAAAATATATATTTTTCTAAAAATGCATATTGGTTTGTTAAATATTAGTATGAATTGCACGAGCTGTTAATTAAATTTGATTACATTGAATAATTAAAAACGTATGTAATTTAATATACAAATTTATTTTGTTTCTTTTTTTTTTTAATTTGATACAGCATAGTTGTCATTCCACTGAGAATGTCATACACTACATTATATTGGTTATATAAATAAATATTTCATAAATATTATTCGAGTCAATGCTTGCAATTATTTAATTTAAATTTATTTACATTTATAGTTTGTTTAATTAAAATATATGCAAAAAAATAAAATTATAAAACCGACCAACTTCCTACGCGTATTTCATCATTTTAACGAATATCATTTTTACATTTCTTTTTTTTTTTATTCACTATTGAAATTGGAAAAATGAAAATATAAAAAAACGACTGGCTGTAAATTTTTTATTTTCCATTCACCAGGTGCAACAGGATTTTTTTATTTTTTTTTCGGCACTTTTACTACAGTATAATGAATGAAAAATATTTTGTTATTTACATTTTTTTTTATTAATACGAATAATTTTCCTCAAGATAAAAAAATCCATAAATGTTGTAAAAAAAAAATTATAAAAATCCATAAAGTAATAAAACTGAGATGCAAAAATTGAACAAAAAAATTTTAAATATACGCAAACCACTAAAAAATATGAGTAATTGTTATTTAAAAAACTTTGAAAAATAAAATGTAAACTAGAACAAAAATTTACTCGATAGAAAAAAGGATAAAATAGTTGGAGTAAGTTAAAGTCTGTAAATATTTGATGTGAATAAATAGTAAAACTATATATATTTTCTTGTGGTATTTAAAATAAATAATTAAAATCATTTAAATCTGTGAGTGTGTAAAAGTAACTTGACACATTAATTTATCCATTAATTTACACTTAAAATCCATAGAAATGACAAAAGTTATGTTTACTCATTATTTACAGAGAGAAACGTTTGAACAATCTATATGTAAATTTAAATCCCATTGGAAAAGTCCTCGAGGATGTATAAATATACGTATATCTATATATTTTTATGCTATTGAGTTTGTCTCCAACGAGTTCACAATTTTGCTACACTCGGTGTTTTACCAATTGGAGTATTATCACGTCCAATATTTTCTATTCTCTTGAGATGTATTTTTTTATTTATTCATGCAAGCAATTATTTATCATTAAAGTTTGATTATTTTTTTAAATTTTAATATTACATTTTGATTTTACAATTTATTATTTCAATGTTTAATAAATATATATTATTTATCAATAATGGAATATTTATTCATACATTAGTAAATTTCAATAACATATCAACATATTCTTTTTTGGGTATATTTTTAATTTTAGTTTTGATTAATTCCAAACAAAAAATATTCACTATTCAAGTGACATAACAATTCCGTATATGAAAAAAATTATTATTATTTCGATAATTATTTAAGACTTTATGCAGTTTGAATAATGAAACTAAAGAACAAAGTGATTTTATAAAATGTAAATATATTTACATTATTTTTTTTCTATTTGATTTATTACAAATAAAAAATTGTTTTTATGTTTTATAAAAAATTTTACATTCATTGAATTTTTAATCAAAATTACAGTTTTTTTTTTTGTTTAAAAATCTTGTGTGAAAAATATTTCAATATATTTATATTTTTATGTATATAAATCAGTAATATCAACTGCCTTTCGTTATCCTTTTGAATTGTATTCAGGGAATGAATCACCCATACGAACTGATCTATATTTTGAATTTTTCTTATTTTTATTATCGGAAACTGGATGATAATTATCTGGATTAGAATCACCTTTATTAATATCCTTTTCTTTTTTTACTGAATCCATATGATCTTTAGAACCTTTTTCAATGGAAATGGTTTCATCATTAGATTTTTTAATAGTATCACCCCAATTAGGTCATTCACTTGGTACTTTCATATCAACACAGAGATCATTCGAACAAACCTTAATAACAAAAAATGAAAAAAAAATGATTATAATTTCATTTACATAAGAATAATATTTAATAAAATAATTAAATGAAAACCTTATTATCACCACAGGGTGTATTTTTGAAATATTGAAAACCAATGGCTTTGCACATACTCTCATGATGTTTGTGTGAATATTCACATAGAATTGGCTTGCAAATATTATTATCAAAATATTGAGAATACTAGAAAAAAAATTAATAAAGTTATTTATTTTTAGATTCATTGTCAAATCTGATATTTTATTTTTGAATAATTTCGTCTATACTTACACATATTCCGAAAGCTCCATTTGTTTTGCATTGTTCATGAATCTCGATCAACGAATCGAAATAACGAAACTTATTTTCAGCTGTCGTTTGAATGTCGTCATCATTTTTTTTTTGTGGTGGTGTTGGATTGACTAATGGATTTTTTGGTTCAATATTTTCTGTAGTATTGAAAATACCATCATCATTATTATGTGGTCCAACATCATCATGTTTTTTTTTTTTAAACAACTGTTTATCATAAACGCCATGCAAACTAGGATTTTCTTCATATATATTTGCACGAAAACAGAAACCAAGCAAACAAACCTAATAAACAAAGAATAGAACAATATTTTATCATTTATGTTACCATAATATTTCATTTAAAAAATGTAAACAAATACCTGGTCATCAGTACAGGTTTTATAATCACTATCAATGGTTTTGCACCTACTTTCAGAAAGGCTGTGTTGATATTCACATACTAATGGTTTGCAAGTGTATTTATCTTGATATTCCTTAGCCTAAATTAACAACAAATATCAATAAGTTATTTTCAAATTTATAATCAAAATTAAAACAAAAATAAATTTTATTTTCAAATAACTATTTCTATGCTTACACAAATTCCTATGTGACCTTCTTTTTTACATTTAGCATCAAGTTTCGACAATTCAAAATGAACAGCAAATACTAGTCTAATTTTTTTTTGAACATCGTCATCATCTTTTTTCGGTGGTGGGAACGCTCTATCAATATCGAAACCAATATCAAATGATTTCTTATATTTGTCTGCAGAAAAACATTCACGTTGGAAACAAACCTAATTAACAAAGCATAGAACAATATTCTATCATTTATTTTACCATAATATTTTATTTAAAAAATATAAATACCTTGTAATCACCGCAGGGCGATTCGTTTGGTACTACAGTATTACTGGTTTTGCACTTTTTTTCAGTTTCGCTGTGTTGATATTCACATTCTACTGGTTTGCAAAGGTTTTTATCTTCATAATTATTAGGCTAAATTAACAAAAAATATCAATAAGTTATTTTCAAATTTATAATTAAAATTAAAACAAAAATAAATTTCATTTTCAATCAACTATTTCTATACTTACACAAACTCCTAAGTACCCTTCTTTTTTGCATGCATTATCAATCTGCAACAAAGCATCATCAAAACTAAATGTATTTCCATTTTTTGTTGGAACATTGTCATCATTTTTTTTTGATGGTGGTGTTGGTCCCACTTGCTCAACTTCAGGTTTATGAACACCATTATCATCAGTCTGTTCTACTCCAATATCAATTTCGCCATCATCATAATTTTCATTGGATTGTTTTTTTAAACAATAACCTTTTCCTTCCCTGCATAATTAAATTTTTTATATTTCGTGAATTTAAATTGTAATATAAATTACATAAAATAAGTTGAATAGCAATAACAGTGTTCATCTACTTTTTTTTCGAATTAAAGAACGAAATTACTGAAAATTATACTTACGTTATAAACCTATGAATCATCTCGACAGAACATGAAGACCATTGGTATTCGGCGAGTGGATTGGGTGTTGAATCAGAATTGTCATCAATCAAGTGTTTCGGACCCATAATAAAATTCTCAGAATTGCAAGTATTTGTGGATCCATCTCCGTCGTGACGCACACCCAACCTGAATACATTTATAAATTTATTTCAAGGATTTGTAATTTTAATTTGTATAAAGGTATTTTTATATATAAAAATTATTACATATGAGCAAGTTCGTGAGCCACTGTGTAAACAGTATTATGTGGTTCTCGAACTTTTATGAAACCAGCTGCATCCGATACTTTTAAACAAGCACTATCAGCAGTAGCTACACCTATATAAAAAAAATTAGAAATATATTAATTATTAATATTAAAAAAAAAAAAAAAGGAAACTAATTTATAAATCAGTAATCATAAAATTAAAGAAATGAAAACCTTTTTTGTTTATATTGTTGTTGAAAAAAAAATTTGTTCTATTATTTTCATTAAAAATTACATACCGGTAGTAGTTGTTCTTGACCATAAACAATTTTTTGGGCACAGTTCATAACTAAATGAAAAAAGAAATTATTGTTGGTTTTTTTATTTTTAATATTTATGATTTGAATATTCACAGTTATTAAACTTACTCAGTAAGGAGTCATTATGTACTGAGTAATTGTTGTACTTACTTTGTAAAAAGTACGTTGATATTTGCTCGTTTATCATCAGAAATATTCTGCTTGGAAAGATATTTACCAAATTTAATGAAAGCTAACTCAACGTTGATCAATTGCACTCCGGGATATAAACTAGCATTCATAAAATCAGCTGCATTTGGATTCTGAATATTTAAACATTTCAATACACTTCAAAGTTTTTCCATTTTTTAAAATTAATGCATTCTTTTTTACCTTTAAAATTTTACATCCTCGGTAAACGATTTCAATTTTTGGTGCTGGTATTTTTCTATATAAAGCTATAACATTTTTCCATATGTAATCGAATTCTTTTTTAATTTCTTCCTTATTGAAATTGTGTAACCTTTAAGTAAAAAAAAACGATAAGTACATTATTTAAAATTTTGTAATTTTTTATGCAACACATTGTATTAATCAAATTAAAACTTGGTATGAAATTTATTATTTGAAAAATTAAATAATCAATGATGCAATTAACGGTTGGATAAACTGTAAAATTTGCTTCAGAATTTTGTACGAATGCAGCTAAAGACGTGATGAGTAGCAAAATATAAGTTTTATTTAGTGTTGCCATGATGAAAAGAGTACAAGTATTTTTCAGCGAACTTTTGTAGTGTGAAACATAAAAATGACTACTGGCTTTTATACTAATTTTTGAAAATTTTTTTCATGGTAGGATTAATTTTTTATGATATTAAAACAAATAGGCAATGTTTTTTTATAATTCGTAGAATAAAAAACTTGTTGATACTTTACAATAACAAAACTGTTATAAATTTTGTTTAGTAATATATTTTTAGTTTTTAGTTTGCTCAGCTGCGTTCTATATTCTATACAATTCTATATCTTATAACAAGCAGTTTGGAAAGATAGATAAATAATACGAATAATAAATTCTATTTCATTCCCAATTGATAATTGTGGGTATTTCAAAAATATTGATTCATTCATTGATAATTTTCAATAACATGGCAACATATTTTTTATTGGGTATATTTTAAATTACAATTTTGATGAATTGCCAAGTAAAAAATATCAAAAACATCATTAATCAAGTGGTATGACAATTTCGTATAGAAATTAAATTATTATTCCAATAATTATTGGAAATTTTATTCAATTTTGATTAAAAAAAATATTAACATTAATAATTGGTAAATTTAAATGAAATAATTGTTCGGTGGATTTTTTCGTTTTCCAACATCAACTTAGTTTTAAAAAGAAATTAGTAACATAAATAAGCTGAACTTTTTATTTTCAGAAAAATGATACCTTTAAAAAGGTAAGAAATATTTCCATTCAATATAAATCGGTAATATCAACTGTCTTTCTTTTTTCTGCTCCATTGTAATCATGATTAGGAGTATATGGCTCATCAATATTAAAATGCTCTATTTCATCTTCTTCGCTTTCCTCATTTTCATTATCAGAAATTGAATGATAAGAATCTGAATTACAATCATCTTCATTAATATTCTTGTTTTTTTTTACGGAATCCATATGATCTTTAAAACCTTTTCCGATGGAAATAATTCCATCAGTATATTTTTTGATAGTATCACCCCAATTAGGTAATTCACTTGGTACTTTCATATCAACACAGATACCATTCAAACAAACCTATTTAACAAAAATAGAAAAAAAAAAATTATAATTTTATTTATTTAAGAATGATATTTAATAAAATAATTAAATAAAAACCTTATTATCACCACAGGGTGTATTTTTTGAGTACTGACGACCAATGGTTTTGCAGATTCTCTCATGATGTTTGTGTGAAAATTCACATAGTATTGGCTTGCAAGTATTATTATCAAAATATTGAGAATACTAAAATAGTAATTAATAGCGTTAATTTATTTTTAGATTCGTTATCAAATAGGATATTTTGTTTTGGATAATTTTGTGTATACTTACACATATTCCTAAAGCTCCATTTGTTCTGCATTCTTCATGGATCTTACTTAACCAATCGAAATAACTAAACTCACTTCCATCTGTCGTTTGAACATCATCATCATTTTTTTTTGGCGGTGGTGTTGGATTGAATAATGGATTTTTGGGTTTTATGTTTTCTGTAGTTTTGAAAATACCATCATCGTCATTTCTTTCTAGTGGTGGCAGCGGTTTATTAACACCAGAAACGAAGTCAGGTGTTTTGTTTGATACCCCTACATCAACACATTTATCATGCGAACAAATCTAAATGACAAAAATTCAAAATTACAATTCTATTACGTTTTCAGTGATATTTGATAAAATAATTGAATAAAAACCTTATTATCACCACAAGACGTATCGTCGTTAAGTTGAAGCTCAATGATTTTGCACTTTTTTTCAAAAAGACTGTGTTGATATTCACATACGACTGGTTTGCAAGGATTTTCATCTTCGTATTCAGCAGCCTAAAATGAAAATTAACATTATTAAATATTTTTTAAATTCATAATCAAAATTGAAACAAATATAAATTTTATTTTCAATTAACTAATTTTATACTCACACATATTCCTAAAGTACTATTCTTTTTGCATTCATAATCGATTCCCATCCAGGTAATATCAGATTTAACTTTATTTTTAATTCTTGTTTGAACATTGTCATCATTCTTTTTTGGTGGTGATGGTGGTAACACTTTAATAATATCAATATCAACATCAGGTGATTTTTTCGATACTTTTATATCACGGCAGTGACCATCCGAACAAACCTAAATAGAAAAAAATAAGAAATTATACTCCCATTTTTTTTTCTGATAATATTTAATAAAATAATTGAATAAAAACCTTATTATAGCCACATGGAGAATTGTCTGCAAATTGATGATCAATGGCTCTGCACCGGGTGCGTCGCCTTTTTAGATGTTCACATTCCATAGGTTTGCATATATTTTTATCGTAATATCGCGGGGTCTTAATTGACAATAAATATCATTGAATTATTTTCAAATTCATCATCGAAATTGAAACAAATATAAATTTTAATCGACTACTTTTGTACTTACACATATTCCTAAGTTTCCTTTTTGTTTGCATTCATTATCGATATCCAACAAGGCTTTATCGTAACTAAATTCATTTCCGAATCTCGTTTGAACATCGTCATCATTCTTTTTTGATGGTGGTGTTGGATTGACTGATGGTTTTTCCGGTTTTATTTCTTCAACTCTAGTTTTATGGATATCATCATCATTTTTTTTTTTTAGTGGTGGCAACGATTTATTAATATCAAAATCAGGTGATTCGTTTGATATATCTGCATCAACACAGTAACCATACAAACAAACCTACGAAATAAAACAATATATTATCATTTATACTACTATGATATTTAATTTTAAAAATATAAATATATACCTTGTCATTACCACATGGCGTATTTCGTGCAACTTGACTATCAATGGTTTCGCATTTTTTTTCAAAACTGCTGTGTTGATATTCACATACCACTGGTTTGCAAATGTTTTTATCTCTATATTCATCAGCCTAAATTAACAATAAATATCAATAAGTTATTTTCAAAATTGTAATCAAATTTAAAACAAAAATAAATTTTATTTTTAAATAACTATTTCTATGCTTACACAGACTCCTAAGTATCCTTTTTGTTTGCATTCATTATCAATTTGCAAGAAAGCACCATCAAAACTAAATGTATTTCTAATTTTTGGTTGAACATTGTCATCATTTTCCGTTGATGGTGGTCTTGGTTCTATTGGTGGTTCTGTTGGCTCTAGTTTTTTAACTTCAGGTTTATAAATATTATCATAATCATCATCAGTCTCTTCTACTCCAAAATCAATTTCGCCATCACCATAATTCACATTAGATTGTTTTTTTAAACAATAACCTTTTCCTTTCCTGCATAATTAAATTTTTTATATTTCGTGAATTTAAATTGTAATATAAATTACATAAAACAAGTTGAATAGCAATAACAGTATTTTTTTTTCGAATTAAAGAACGAAATTACTGAAAATTATATTTACGTTATAAAATCGTGAATCATCTTGACAGTACATGAAGACCATTGGTATTCGGCGAGTGGATTGGGTGTTGAATCAGAATTGTCATCAGTAAGATGTCTTGGACCCATGATAAAATCCTCAGAATCGCAATCATTTGCACCTCCATCACCGTCGTGAGGTGCACCCAGCCTGAATACATTTATAAATTTATTTTAGGGATTTGTAATTTTAATTTGTATAAAGGTATTTTTATATATAAAAATTATTACATATGAGCAAGTTCGTGAGCCACTGTGTGAACAGTATCATGTGGTTTTTGAACTTTTATAATACCAACTGCATTTGGAATATTTAAACAAGCACTTGCCACATTTGCTAGACCTAAAAGATAAAAAAAAAAGTTAGAAATATTATAAGAAAATCGAATTATAAATCAATTAATATGAAACTACAAAAAGAAAAAAGCTTTTTTTTTTTTTTATTCAATTTATGAAAAAAAAATATTATTATCTTATTATTTCTATTAAAAATTACATACCCACAGTATTTATATTTGATAATCCACAATTTTTCAAGCACAGTTTATAACTGAATGGAAAAAAAAATTATTGTTAGTTTTTTAATCTTTATGTTTTGAATATTTACAAGTATTGAACTCACTTAGTTAGCAGTGATTGTACACTCAGTAATTGTTATACTTACTCTGTAAAAAATATATTGATATTCGCTTGTTTATCAACAGGAATCTTCTGACTGGAAAGGTATTTACCAAAATTTGTAATAGCTAAACTAGCGTTGATCATTCGACTTCCGACATCTAAACTAGCATCCAAAATATCGGACATGTGAACTGCATTTGGTTCCTGAATATTAAATATTTTAATAGATTTCAAAGTTATTTTTCTTCTTATAAAAGGAATATATTTTTTTTTACCTTTAAAATTTTACATCCTCGGTAAACGATTTCGATTTTTGGTGCTGGTATTTTTCTATATAAAGCTATAACATTATTCCAAATGTAAGAAAATTCTTTTTCAATTTCTCTCTCATTATTATTGAGTGACCTTTAAAACCACAATTACAATATTTAAAAGTTTGTCATATTTTATGAAACACATTGTATTAATCAATTTATAATTTGTTATGAAATTATATAATCAATGATGCAATTAACGGTTGGATAAACTGTAAAATTTGCTTCAGAATTTTGTACGAATGCAGCTAAAGACGTGATGAGTAGCAAAATATAAGTCTTATTTAGTGTTGCCATGATAAAAAGAGTACAAGTACTTTTCAGCGAACTTTTGTATAATAAGACATAAAAAATGACCACTGGTTTTTATACTTTTTTAGAAAGCCAAGGTTGTTAGGGTTAATTTTTTATCATGTTTAAACAAATAGGCAATATATTTTTGAAATAAAAAACTTGTTGATACTCTACAATACAAAACGCTCGTAAATTTTATTAAGAATATTTTTGGCTTTCCAGTTTACCCAGCTGCGTTAGTAAAATTTATTCTATTCTATGTATCATGTACAGGCAGTTTGTAAGAATAAATCGAAAAAGATAAAGAATAAATTCTACTTCATTTCCTGTTGATAATTTTTCGTATTTCGAAAATATTTATTCATTCATGAGTAATTTTCAATGATATATTAATATATGTCAACATATTTCGAATTTTGATTTTGATTAATTGCCAAATAAAAAATATCAAAAACAAAAAAATTTTATATGATCCAAGTGATACGACAATTATTTCATTTGAAAAATAATAATTATTGTTTCAATATTTATTTCAGATTTTATTTAGTTTTACATAAAAAATAATAATAATATTAATGATTGGTAAATTTAAATAAAATAAATAAACAAAAAAAGTATTTCATTGACATAATTTTTTTTTATTTCATTTATTAAAAGTTGAATATAAAATCGTTTTTATATTTTATATTGAGATTTACGTGTTAATATTGCATTTAAATTTTATATGACATTTTACATCTATTAAATTACAACTTATTTTTAAAGAAATCAACTGAACTGTTTTCTTTCGGCTCAACGAAAGGTTTATATAAAAAATCCAATATTTCCTTAAGATGATCAATAGGTGAGCGACCAATAAAAATATTATTTCCTTTTTTTTCTGAATTATTATTATCATCATCAAAAGATTCATCATAATAATCATCACCGAAATAAGGTGATTTGTTTGATACCGGCATATCAACGCAGACACCACCAGAACAAACCTAAATAAAAAAAAAAAACAAAAAAATATATTTTCATTTGATTGACAATAATATTCATTGAAATATTTGAATAAAAACCTTATCAAGATCACAGAGGGAAGTGTCTCCAAATTTATAAAGAATGGTTCTGCACTTGTTACGACGTCTGCGTTTAAATTCACATGTAAATGGTTTGCAAGTATTTTTATCGGCATATTTGGACTTCTAAATTAATAATTATTAGCATTAAATTATTTACAAATTCGTAATCAAACTATAAAATTTATTTTTAAATAAATTTTTCTATACTCACACATATTCCTAAAAATCCATTTTTTTTGCATGCAGTATCGATTTCCAAAAATGAATCATTTATAGTAAATTTACCTCCGGATATTGTTAGAACTTCGTCATCGTTTGTTTTTGGTGGTGGTGCTTTTGAACTGTTCAATGTACTTCTTCGTCTTCGTTTATCAACTTTAATTTCTTGAATATCTTGACTTGTGTTGTATGACTGATTTAATAAACATCGACCGTTCCCCTTTCTAAATAATTATGATTGATAGTCTCCAATTACTTGCATAATGACAACATTTAGCTATTTATCAAAATAAAATAAAATTTCACTAATCATTTTACTTACGTTATAAAATCTCGAACTTCATTGATCGTGCATGAAGACCACTTGTATTCATCGAGTAGATTTGATGTTGTTATGGGATCGATTAGATGACCCTGTTGTGAATTCATGATGAAATCCTTATCACTGCAATTATTTGTTTCGCCATCGTGATCTGCACCCAACCTGAATACATTTATAAATTTAATTTAAGGATTTGTAATTTTATTATGACGTAAAGATGTTTTATGTATAAAAATTATTACATATGGCCAATCTCGTGAGCCACCGTGTGAACGGTCATATAAGGTTCTTCAACTCTTATTATACCAAGTGCCGATGATATATTTAAACAAGCACTAGCCATAATTGATAGACCTATAAAAAAAAAATTAGAAATATATATTATTAATATTTAAAAAAAAAAAGAAAACCAATTTATAAATCAATTTTTATAAAATTAGAAAAAGCAAAAAGCTATTTTTTCTTATTCAATTTTTAGAATCAAAATATTATTGCATTTTCTTTATTAAAATTAACTTACCCGCAAAATTATTGTGTCTACAATTTTCAAAGCACATTTTATGACTGAACGAAAAAGAAATTAAAAATATTAATAGTTGTTTAATTTTTGATATTAATGTTTTAAATATTTAAAATTGTTATACTCACTTTGTGAAAAGTAAATTGATATTTGCTTGTCCACCAAGAAGAGTAGGATGGTTGGAAAGATATTTACCAAAAGTTAGAAGAGCTGTTTTGGGGTTGATTAGTTCGGGCCTGATTCGATTGAAAATCAAAATATCTAATTCCTTTTCACTCTTAAATTCAAACATTTAAATTAATACAGAATAGTATTTATAATAATCTTTTCTTTTTATAAAATAAGTGTTGTTTTTTTACCTTTAAAATTTGACATCCTCGGTAAACAATTTGAATTCTTGGATTGTTAAATTTTTTAAATAATTCCTGAACGTTTGCCCATATGTAAAAAAATTCTTCTACAATTTCTGGCTCATTAAACTTGTGTGCCCTTTAAAACCATAATTACGATATTTACAATTTTTTAATTCTTCAATTTTTCATGATTTAATATAATTGTATATTTAAAA
>JAPYYR010004197.1:0-12934 GCA_030523065.1 Aphidius colemani | reverse complement strand
ATTAATATTTTTTAGAATAAAATACTGTTTAATTAACATGATAATTATTATTAAATTTTAGTAAAAAAAAATAAAATTATCTATATAAATAGAATACATAATTATATTGATATTTGATAATTATATTAATATTAATATTTTTTAGGATACAGTACTGTTTAATTATCATGATAATTATTACTAAATTTAACTAAAAAAAAATTAGAATGATATGATATATATGTATATTAAAATATTTATACATAATAATATATAGGGAAATGCGGGGCAAAATAAAACAGCCAAAAAAATATTTCGCTTTATATAAATTTCAATAAAGCAAAATATTTTTTTGGTTGTCTATTTTGCCCCGCATTTCCCCATCTATTATTATGCATTATAAATATATAATTTTAATTTTTTTTATTTAAATTTAATAATAATTATCATGAATTAAACAATATTGTTTATGATTATAAATGAATAGACGTAAAAAAATGATGTTTTTATTGATTAACATAATATTTTATTCAAAACCAATAAGTTAGTTTATAAATTTTTTTAATTGTCAAAAATTATTTGTTTATTTATTTAGTTGAAAGGAAAACTAATCAGAAAAACTGTTGTCATGCATCGATTCATATTTTTCCTTGATTGCTCTATTTTGTCCCGTTTTCCCTTAGATACAAAATATATATATTAATTTAATTATATATTTGTATTATTATAAGATAATAGTATTATTTATTTGTTTTTTTAATTAAATAAATTATATATAGGTATAGCATATATATGTATACTTCCCCGCCTATTTTTTTTTATTTTTTTTGTCTCAGTTAGCGCCTTTTTTTCCAAGCCAAAATAACGCAGGAAAAATTTTGTCATCAAGTTTTTTTTTCTCGCCTATATACCAAATGGCAATTTCGGTAAAGTTTAACATTGTAGATGTAACACATGTAGACAATAAAGGTCCAATAGAAATTATTTTGGAACAAAAGACAATGTAAGTGACTGCACAATAGAATTGATGTTGAACCTGCCAGAAAACCAGTTTGAGTTAACGCTTCAAGCTGTTTAGCGAATCGAACAATGAAGAAAAATTTTACAAGTCCATGGAAGTCTCTACATGTACAAGTCAAACTTATCAATACTCATAATGTTAATATTCAAAATAAAAATCTCTGGAAATTTTTTTTCCCCTCCATTTGGGAAAAAAAAAGATAAGCCGCAAGTCAATGACAAAACAATTACAGCTATGGAATTAGACGATTTTGACGAAAGGCAGATTATAACAAAGAGAAAGTCTTAGCTTTTCACAATAATATTTTCTGCATAGAAAAAAACAACACACAAAAAACAACACACAATGCCATTTCCCAGAATTTAGATTGGCTTTTTGAAAAAAGCCGCTTTAACAAACAAACAAGGAATTTGTTAGGAATGTTTTTCATTTTTTTTCTTGCTTCTCTCCCTGCTTCTGGGCACCATATTCTAGGGCCATTTTTTACTTATCCGCCATCTTTAATCATAAAATTGATTATAAAATAATAATAATTTAATGCAAATTGTTGTTATTATTATGCGTGCGCAATATAACAACAAAAAACAATTGACAAACATTAAAATATTTACTTGAAAATTAAACTTATTGTTATCTTGACATTCATAATCATTGACAATTTATTGCATAAAAATAATTTAAATTTGCGTTAAATGATCATTGAGGTAAAGTAATTAATTAATATAATATCAATTTACTTTTTTTTTTTTTTTTTTTTTTTCATTTGATGACATAATAATTATTGTAATTTACAAAATATTTTAATTGTTGTTAATTTTAAAATTCAGATACAAATTTAGCACCAATAAATCAACAAAATTGCAGTAATATTTTACTTCAACTTGAAGTAGAAAATAAAAATAATTTGCGTTGTAAGTAAAATGAGTATTGATTGATGATTCATTATTATAAAATATAAAATAATAATAATAATAACCGGTATTTTATTGTTAATTTTTAGATATTTGTATTTTTGGGTTAAAAAAATAATAAACAATTAAAAATGGCATTTTTGGGTGACATAGCAAACAATTATTTGCGTAATATGGTATTTGGTGATACTCCACCAACAACAGTGCTAGATGTAAAAACTGACAAATATGGTAATCGTCATATAAATTATCGTGAAGATGGTATTATGCTGTACAGTCCAGGTACTAAAAATGAAAAGTATGAAATAATATTACATCGTCCATATGATGAAACACTTAATCAAGCATACAGTTTATTTCGTGCTGATAACTTGGAAGTTGCTGAAACGAGATTTATTGTTTATAAAGATAAAATACCAATTCTCGTACAGTCATGTAAAGAATTATGTACAGTAAGTAAAATACAAAAATTATGTGATACATTATCACAATATCCAAGCTGGAGTGTTGCACATATTGCTGTATATTTATCACTCAATGATGCATTTCAAAATCCAATAATTAAAAGTCATATAAATGATAGTGATTCATCAAGTGGCATTTCACCACTTCAAGTTGCAATACAAATGAATAATTTACAAATGGTTAAACAATTAATAAATGATAATTGTCAACGTGAACATTGTGATTTTAATGGTAATACAATATATCATTATGCAGCATCATCAATAAAAGAAATAATATTTGCTTTGGATTCTGATTTACCAAATACATCATCACAATTAAATAGTCGTAATAATACTGGACAAACACCATTACATGTTGCATGTCAAAATGATAAACCAGATTGTGTTAGATCATTATTGATAATTGGTGCTGATGTTAATATGTCAGCAAGTGAAATTAAAAATACATCACCAAGTTATGTTGGTGATTATTTAAAAGAAAATAAACAACATTCACTTAATGCTGAGGATATGAAATTTGGTGGTACACCATTACATTGGTCATCAAGTCGTGAAGTTATAACAGCATTAATTGAAAGAAATTGTGATATAAATGCATTAAATTTTGATGGTAGAACAGCATTACATATTATGGTATTACGTAAAAGACTTGAATGTGTTGTTGCATTGTTAAGTCATATGGCAAAAATTAATATTCATGACAAAGAAGGCAATACACCATTACATTTGGCTGTTATTAAAGGTGGTACATTACCAATTGTACAAATACTCATTGGTTTTGGTGCTGATGTTAATGCTAAAAATAATAATAATCAAACACCAAGACATATTGTTGATTTAAAAAGTAATGATGGTGATAAAATATTATATGCATTACATGCTGTTGGTGCTAATAGATGTGATGATAATAAAAATATAAATGATTGTCATGTAGGATGTAAATATAATGAAACATTTTATGGTACAGCACCAATAGAACCACCAACATCAGTACCAAGAACAATACTTGATCAAATGTTGTATGTATCATCAATGGAAAAAATGTCATCTAAAAAAAATTATAAATTAAAAGGTGGTAGATTATTATGTCTTGATGGTGGTGGTATACGTGGCTTAGTACTTGTACAAACACTTATTGAAATTGAATTATTATTAAATAGACCAATAATAAATATATTTGATTGGATTGCTGGTACATCAACTGGTGGTATATTAGCACTTGGTATATCAGCTGGTAAAACATTACGTGAATGTCAAGCATTATATTTTCGTATTAAAGATGAGGCATTTGTTGGATCAAGACCATATGTTAGTGAAAATTTAGAAAATGTATTAAAAGATTGTTTAGGTGCAACAAGTGTTATGGCTGATATTGAAAAACCAAAATTAATGATAACTGGTGTACTTGCTGATCGTAAACCAGTTGATTTACATTTATTTCGTAATTATACATCACCAAGTATTCTTATGAATGTACCACCTTGTACTAATTTTAAACCAACACTATTACCACAAGAACAATTATTATGGAAAGTTGCCAGAGCAACAGGTGCAGCACCATCATATTTTCGTGCATTTGGAAGATTTTTAGATGGTGGTCTTATTGCTAATAATCCAACACTTGATGCAATAACTGAAATTCATGAATATAATTTAGCATTAAAAGCATGTAATAGAAATGATGAAGTTGTACCATTGTCAATGGTTGTATCAATTGGTACTGGTGCAATACCAGTGTTACCATTAAAAGATATTGATGTATTTCGTCCAGAAAGTCTATGGGATACAGTTAAAGTTAGTAAAGGTTTATCAGCACTTAGTACATTACTTGTTGATCAAGCAACAGCAAGTGATGGACGTGTTGTTGATCGTGCTAGAACATGGTGTTCAATGATTGGCATACCATATTATCGTTTTAATCCACAAATGTCTAGTGAAATTGCCATGGATGAAAAAAGAGATGATGTTCTGGCTGAAATGATTTGGACAGTTAAAGCATTTATGCATGCTAATAAAAATCAAGTTAATGAACTCATTGCCATTATTGATAGTGATCCATAATTATTATTATTTTCATATATTTTTTTTATCAAATAATCATCATCATTTTGTCATTGTGATATTATTTTATTTTATTATTTTTTGGTGAGTTTAAACCTCAAGTACAATACCATAATAACAACAACAACAACTTTACAATCAGTTTTTTTTTTCTTTTAATTTTTTTCATTCATAAAACATTACAATATTATTATATTTTTAAGTAGTTAATTTTTTTTATTTATTTTTATCTCAAATGATATTAAATTAACTATAAAAAAAAAAAAAAAAAAAAATGCTTAACAATTAATTGTAAATAATTAATTATTTTAAAAATATAAATAATTAAATAAAATGATATTATTATGTATTAACTACTTTACTTTTTTAATGTGGATTAATTGTTATGTAAGAAGATTGTGTCGTTGATGGTGTTGATGGGGTTGGTGTTATTGAAGCTACAATACATGGATAAAATGATGATGAAGATGATGAGGATGATGATGATGATGCGAAGGGCACTGATGTTATACGTTGATTACGATTATAATTATTAATAACATCTTGATGACTAGAGTATGTATTTGATGATGAATAATATGGCAATTGTGAGTATGACTTATAAGTATTTTGATAATCATAATTAATATCATTTTTATTTGTATATTTTTCTTGTAAATCAATATTTTTGTTTGATAAATTTAATGTATCTTTTGAATTTTGTATATTATTTTTTGTTGATGACATGTCATATGTTGGAAATGATTCGTATTTACGAATTTGATAATCAGGATATTTAAATGTTTCATTGTATGATTTTGTAGGATCAATAGACTTGACTGGTGCTTCTGAACATAATTCAAATGATTGCTTTTGATTTGTATAATATTGATAAACACATTCAGCTTCAGATTGTTGAATTGATGATGATGATGCTGTTGTTGATGATGATGATGATGATGATGATTGATGATGATGCTGCTGCTGCTGCTGCTGTGTATGATCATCAATTTTTGGCTTTCTTCTACGTGGCTGATACTAAAATAAATTGCTCATTTATTTATAATTCTCAAGTTGGTATATTTTATTCTTATAGATATAAATTTGAACCTTATAATGAGGATGCTGTTTTTTATGTGCATTTCTAAGTCTCTCAGCTTCTTCAATAAATGGCTGTTTTTCTGTATCACTAAGAAATCTAAAACAAAAAAATTAATTAAATAATTAACAGAAGAAAATTTTTAAAAAATTAAACTCAAAAAAATCTGTTCATGTCCTCCTGAATAATTTATTATTTATTTTTATTGTTTAAATTTACCTCCATAATTTACCAAGTGTTTTTGACAATTCAGCATTGTGAAGTTGAGGATATTGATCAGCCAAACGTCGTCTTGCTGCTTGTGCCCATACCATAAATGCATTCATTGGTCTTTTAACATGTGTACTTTTGCGTCCTCCAGCTTTTGAAGTTATTGGAAGTAAAGTCCAATCATAGCCTTTATTTAAATAAAATAATATTTCAAATAAAATAGTTTATCCAATTTAATTTCAAAGAAAAAAAAAAATTTAAAACAAAAAATAAACCCCATCCCCATGCATTACACTGCATTACACCTCGAAATTCGTGAAACAGCTTAAATCTATAAATTATCTTGTCATAAATATATATATATATATAGGACACTTATTGTAGGGACGGCGAGATATGTCAGATTTAATTTGGGTACGTGCATAATTAGTGTCGTGGAACGGCTTTGCATGACTCGCAGCACCTGTCGCTAAGAATATCTATTTTTTTTTTGTCAAATTTTCTTCATATCTTTGTCATTCTTTCTTGGCTTGTATACACTTGTTGCAACAAAAATACAGTAATATTATATTAGTCGTTCTTCTTCTTCATCTTCTTCATCATGATATAAGTTTCATATATAAAACACACAACTAACAGCCCCCTCATAATCATGTACACAAGATAAATCCAAGAAAAGACTAATAGAGTCGATGACGCGTGCTTTCATCACCAATTAAAACGTTAAATATATTTAAGGTATTAATTTTAATGAAAATAATATTTATTTATATATTTTCTATTATTATTTATATATTTTTATTAATTACTTTTATTTGATAATATTTAATTTTAATTTTTAAATAAATATTAATCATATTTTTACCTTGAAGAAGCTTTCCAACAGCATCTTGTAAATTTTTATCTTCAATGATATTTTTACTTGTTGAAGATGACAATGGTGATTCAATTTTATCATAATTTTCATGAACAATTGATGATGATATTGTTGTATTATTATTTTGACTTTCCATATTAAATTAAATTAAATATCACAAAATTATATTTTTAAATTTAATTATAATTAATCATTTTTAATTTTAACTGTTACTTTTTTTTTTATTTTTCAGATGGAAATAATTAGACTGGCGAGTTTTTGTTTTTTTTCAAATATTAATTCAAATTAACGTTGATATAATTTGATTTTGAATTGACACAACGTTCACCTTTCACAATGTTCAACGTGTTATGCCGAGGTGAGTTAATGCGTGTATATGGTTTATGAAAAGAAGTGGGATAACTCTTTGCTCCACCCTCAAAACATTTTAACAAAATGTCTTGGCAATGTCTACACCTTTTGCATAACTATATACATATTTTTTTTCACAACTTTATATATACATGTACTTGCCATTTTGCACAGTCCCGCCTACATTTATATATTAATTTTAACTTTTTGAATTTTGACACCGATTATATGTCCAACGCCATCAGAACGATCAACACTTTTATTCAAATTATATTTTTAATATATATTTTTCAATTTAACTTGAAAAGTTTATAAAAAAAAATGACCTTATTTATACACATTTTTAAAAATTGAATATAATTTTTTCAATAAATAAAATATATTGCGAAATATATTTTTACATTATTTATTATTTAAAATAAAAATAAAAAAGTCATATGTTTTTTGTGCAAAAAAAAAAAAAGAGTAAAAATACTTTTTTATTTTTATTTTTTTTCTCGCGTACTTGTACAAGACAACGACCAAAGTTTTTTACCAATGTAGCGCCTAATTATACAAGAAATTTAATGAATGAATGGACTAGCAAAAACAGTGCACCATAGAAGTGCATTGCACACTTGATGTTTAAACCATCACGGTCAATGCCATAGAGCTTTTTCTTGAAACACATCAAAGCATCAAACTAAAATTTTAAAATATAACAAAACTATATAAATTATAAATGAATTTTAAAAAATAAAATATTCTAAATATATAATTTTTTTTTTTTTTTATAATTAGATTTAGCTAAATTTATATTCACAAAGATTTCAAACAATAATATTGATTTCGACGTTACGAAATTTTTACTCTTTGAATTCTAAACATTTTACATCTGTCGAACGGATGTTTTTAATTTATTATTAATTTTATCAATACACAGTTGAATTTAAAATATAAATATTCTATTTAATTCAATAATTTGATAAATTGAAATTTAATATTTAAATTATTTTAAATATTAAAAATATTAAAAATATTCAATTTCAAGTTTGATTTTTATTATTTTTTTGTGTTTTAAATAATTTTTTATTATTCATCATATCAAATAACAAAGATTTTGAAAATTTATTTCATTTAAAATCATTAAAAAGATATAAATTTACATGATGATACGTAGGTCACACACAAAATCACCCATCATAATATCAATATGGCATATATCCACTTGAAATTTATATACATTCTCAAGACTCTAGTATTATTTCAAGTACACATCATGTCGTAAAAATATTTTTTTAATACTTTTTTTTTAAAAAAATCTCATCTACACAGTCAAGTACCCTCATTTCATGCACATACCTCTACTTTTTTGACAGTTTTTATGTATTTTTTTCTACATAAAAACAAAGATGATACGCGTTTAATTACTCTCGTGCACTCAAGATATTTTTCTAGGAGTTGAATAATTTTTTAAATATTTATTCATATAGGAGTTTTAAATATATATATATATATACAGAAAGAATAGCCAACGGGTTTTCTATGTATTTTTTTCGAATCATCATTAGCAATGATACGGGAAAAATTCACGGAAAATACGAGAACATTTACGGGTTTCACAGACAACACAGTCATTTTTTGCACACAATGTTTACTGTATACGGGGGTTTTAAAGTTTTTCCATGACTTGTAAAAATTTTTCTGTAAATATCTCCCTGTAATCGAAGACAATAGCATTTACCTTATTGTTTTTCTATACATATTTTTTCAACAAAAATATGCAAAATTTTCCAAATAATTTATGTTAAATTTATTTTTTGTAATTTTTAAAATAATTTACATATAAAGATATGATAAAAATTATAATTTATAAAATTTTTTTAAATAAATACTTACAAGAAATAAATTTAAAAAGAAAAAAAAATAAATAAACGGATATGTGCACCATCGAATGAACGATTAGCCAAAGTGTTTGCGTCTTTTCTATGCACTTTTCTCATGCAGTCCAGCTGCATCTTATGTATATTTTTTGTTTAATTTACAGATATTATTTTTTTTTTTTTAAATTAAATTTATTTTTTCCTCATATTCAGTGTTTAATATGTGAATTAAATCACATATGTATGTAATATTCACAATGTGAGAGTGAGTTGGACGATTAGCAAGTTTAATCGTTGATGAGGAATCGTGGCTGACCGCTGTATGCATTTTATAAAAATATAATGTGCACACATGTGCAAATCCCGACGGCAAATAATTCACTTGGAGTTGTTAATCTTCAAAATATATAACTTGCATTTAAATTAATGCTGACTTTTATCACTGCCATAATTAATTAATGGCCCTGATTAAAATGATACGACGAGGAAATTCACTTCGTATAGAAAATTAATTTTTTTAATTAATTTAAAAGTAAATTCTTACTTTTTTTTTATTTTATTTTATTCATTTTTATTTGTATAGACAAATTTTTTATAAACCTTTTTATATATAAATGACAGATGTTTATTTTATTATTTATTTTTTAGTGTATTAAATTATGCGAGGGAAATGAATAGTTAAACTGTCGAAATTTATCTTTACTATCTTTTATTGACAGTGTACAAACAAAGAAAAAGAAATAGCTTAACGAAAAATAAAATAAAAACCTCAGTGATGAACAAGGTGATATGAATATTCATATTTTTATTTTAATATATATTTTATTAACCTCGATATGATAATTTTTCAGAAATATATATCAAGAATTTTTATGGCAAAGATATCCGGTTGATGTTATTTTATTCTTAGAAATAATATCAACAAATGAAAAATAAAAAAAAATCATAATTTTTATGTCATTTTAATTGTCGTTAAATTAAAATTAAATTATATCAATTTTAATAGTTCTATGAAATAATATTAATTTATAATCTGAAAAATAAATTTACAATTATTTTAATGATAAAAAAAAAAAAAAAAAACAAAAAAAAAAAATGTTTTATTTGATAATTATTAATGGAAGCTATACACATATTATTTTTACATCATAAAGATACAAATTTGAGAAAAAAATTAATTATTATTTTAGCAGATTGATAATATTGATGCAAATAATTTTTATTATAACGATTAAATTTATATTTAAACATTTCATCATATTATTTGCTATGATTTTATCTTCTTCTTCATGTAATCTATTATTTGATTTTTATAATATATTTTTTTATATATTAAAAAAAAATATTTATCGATATAAAAATAGATATGGTGATATGTCATGGAATGATATGTCATGGAGTCTCGTGTGTTTTACACTTTTATATATATTTTTTAAAGATAAAAATGAAAAAAAATAAAAAAAATTATCGCTCAAAGGCACGTGAAAGAAATAAAATGAAAAAAAAAAAAGAAAGGAAAATATACATTTTAAAAATATTTATCTATTTGTTATTAATTATTACTTATAAAATTGTTATTATTTTTTCTTTTTTTTTTTTTAAATAATTAAAAAGTGACCAGTTGTTTAATTAATATATATTTTTAAAATTAAATTGAAATGAATTGTGAAATTGTGTTAATATATATTCATTAGGCTAATTTATTTTTTAAATAAAATATTGTCATTGGTAAGTTGTCCAGCTTTCCATTCCTGGTACATAACGATGAGTTGGATATTGAACATAAGAAACATTGTTGCTGTTGATGATGATGTTGCTGTTGTTGCTCTTGCTGATGATGATGATGAGAATGAGAAGCAGCAATATATTGAACTGGTGGTAATGCTGGTTGAAGTTCATGATAACGTACAATGTCTTGATGTGATTTATCATCCCAAGAAATATCAGTTAGTGAAGGCTCATTACAGCTTCTTTTTGTCAATTTATCACGATTTTCTTCATATCTAATTAATAAATATAATTAATTTAATTAAAAAACACATTTTTTTTTCAGCAGTAATATTATAATTTACCTGTTTATTGTCCACGGTAAATTATTATTAATCACTGATGACGACTGATACTGATGATAAAATGATGAATGAGACGGTAGATATTGATCAAGTTCACTACTTTCAACTTCACAATCTTGTACATTTAATGGAATGTTTATATTAACACCACTAAATGCACCAACATTATTTAGTTGTCCATTATCAAGTGATGATGTTGTTGTTTCATTTGTTGTGTCAATATAATTACCAATATCTGGTGTATTTGTATTGTAATTTTGTGATGTGTCTGACACTGATGACACAGATAAATCTTGATGATAAATCATATTGTGTTGTAGTTGTTGTGGTTGTTGTTGCTGTTGTTGTTGCTGTTGATGATGATGATGTTGATTAATCTAAATAATCATAAAATATAAATTATTATTGTAAAAAAAAATATATACTGCATTTAATAGGTAAATAATTTTTTATTTACCTGATTAGCATAGTGCTGTTCACGTGGTGTTGTTGGTGGTGTAGGTGGTGATAAGCCTTGATGAGGTGTAGTTGGTGGTGATGATGAACTTCCACCAATACTTTGTGGTGAGTTTATATTTTGATTTGTATTTTCTTGTTTTAATAATGGATTTGTAACACTAAATGTTACATTTGTTTGATTATGAGATGGTGAACAATCACGACCAGTTGATGTACCACCATTTGTTTTTCTACGTCTTGGCTGATATTTATAATCAGGATAATCACGTTTGTGAATTAAACGAAGTCTATCAGCCTCTTCGACAAATGGCTTCTTTTCATTATCCGATAATAATCTACAAGCCAAAATTAAATATTAATTTTTAATTTTTCTCTCTAGCAACACTCATCAATGGATTTGACCCGTAATGCTTTTGTGTATGTGCGCCAATGTTTATTCAAGGATCTGGTTAATGTTACATTAAAAAAAAAAACATCAAGTCCTTAAGGGTTACCAGATTGATTATGTACTTGTATTGAGGGATTCAGATGAGATGTAGCAAATGGAAAAAAAAAATGACGTGCCAGCTCACACTAAAGCTCACCAAATTAAATTTTGTACGGCTGGTAAAATAGACGAGGGTAAGTGTTATATAAATTTATACTTGTAGTTGCGGTTCACACGTGTTTTAAAATACACTCTAAATTATTATCAAATTATTATTATTTATTTATGAAAACAAAAAGCCAAATGACTTTTAATAATAACATTCAATTCAATTGTCATTTTGTTATTCATTTTTTTTTTTTTACATATGGGTATACATGTTAAATTGATTATTTGGAATTGAAAGATTTAAGCCGCTTAGAAAGCAAAAAATAAATCCAACAAGACAAACCATCTGGTCAATGGACTTTGGTTTTGTTATTTTAAAAATTTCTTTCTTAATTTTTCTAGTAGCTGATGGAGTATTTGAATTTATTTCAACAGCTATATTTTTTCATAACCAGATGAGAGAAAAAAAAAAAAGTATTGAATTTTTAAAATAACAAATTATTTAAAATTCAAAATTCAATTATTACAAATTAATTCAACTTGATGATGAAAATTTAATTTAATTTTCTCTTTAAAAAATTTTTTCAAGAAAATATTTTTTTTTTTAAAAAAAACCAAGATAATTCACCTGACAAAGACATATTTCTGATTGTTAAAAGAGTCTTTTATCGGTTTTGAATTTCCTGGAAAACATAAGGCAGCTGTTGGCACGTGCTGAGGATAAATTGAGCGAGGATCCGACTGTATCTGTTTCGGTCTTATGCACCTCACAAGATTAAAAAAAAAAAAAAAAATCTTTTATTTGCACACATTGTTCAAAGCAAACAATAATTTAATAAGCCATAACGTATGTGTATTAAAATTTAAACTAGAAAAACCATAACAGATGTATAAAAATGTACAAATGTTGTGGATCACATAAAGTACAGTTTGCCGATTGATCAAGATCAAGATATTCATGTATTTAAACATTTTTTTATCATCACGTTATGATTTTGATGTTGAGGGCAACATGCACTGTTAAAATTGCCTTGCAATAGGCTCATATCAT
>JAPYYR010004189.1:0-15773 GCA_030523065.1 Aphidius colemani | reverse complement strand
ATAATTTAACGTGATCGGCTGATGCAATCAGTACTCTAAATTTCTTATCACTCACATTTTTTACTATGTAGACAATTTCTATATATATTTTTCTCGTAACATGCTGAAACAAAACAAACAAAAAGAGTAAAAAAAAAAAAAAAAAGAGTTGAAATTCAAATTTTTTTTTTTCCTTTATAAAATAATAATAATTATTATTAATTTGATGATTCATATATTTTTATACACACGTCTAATCGGTTCAGTGTTTTTTTTTTTTTTTTACCTCTGTAATAAAAACACCTGACAATTGTTATATCTGTTACACGTTGATTATTAAAACGTCATGTTATTAATATTTTTTTCAGCAATAAATTTCATTATAAAAATGTGTTAATCAATTGAAGACAATACAGTGTGTTGTTCAGTGTGTGATAAATAAATTCAGCCATTTTTTTTCTTTTGTATAATAAAAAATATATATATAAAAATTTTTTATATTAATATTATCATTTCTTTTGTTGTGATTAACTTTTAACTCCAAGTTTGAGATTTAATGGTCAAAATGAATCCCATTGATGAGGCTAAAATAAAACAAAGCTTATCTAAGGTAAAACTATCTATACTTACTTATTTATTTGTTAATTTTTTATACTTGATAAATTGTTGTTGATGAAATGGTTAATTTCAGGTTGTTGACAAAAGCAAGATAATTAAGAAAATTTTACCTCCAATTATTAATCATTTGGCTAAACTCGTAGTTATCAATAATAATTTATTTATAAATATGTTTTCATTTTATTTGTATTTAATTAAAATTTTATCTTACAGTATCAGCATCCTGAAGTGACAAAAAGAGAAGTTCAAAATGTATTAATACAGTACAAAAGTCTAAGGCACAAGTGTGAAAAATTTGGTAAAAAACAATAAATAAATAGATAATTAAATAAAAATAATTCGTAATAATAAATAAATTATATTTACAGTATTTAATGATGGCTCGTCTCAGGATTTATTCAATTTACAAGGAACTATTCCTGTTCTCTACAAAGGTAAACAAAAACTACGCCATCATAATTAATTATAAAATTATTTTTATAAACTAATGAAAAATATTAATTGACTTTAGGACTTGTATATAACATACCAATTTGCATATGGCTAATGGACACACATCCAAATAATGCACCAATGTGTTATGTCAAACCAACAGCTGACATGAATATTCGTGTCAGTCAGTATGTCGATCACAATGGAAAAGTATATTTGCCTTATTTGCATGAATGGGTACCAGTAAGTTTTATAAATTCAATATTTAATTGTCAAGTAGCCAGTAATAATAATAATAATAATAATAATAATTTTAAATTCAAATTCATATAGCATACATCAGATATATTGGGTTTAATACAAGTAATGATAATAACATTTGGTGAACAACCACCAGTGTTTGCTAAAAAAAATCCAAGTCATAAAACAACACCATCACCATATCCAACACAACGTGAGTTAAAATTAATTATTACATTTTGATATTTTTTATAAAATAATAATTATTCTTTTAGAATTTATGCCAGTACCAAACAGTGGAATAAATACATCTGGTGGTGGAGCTGGTGGTTCACCATATACACCATATCCAACAAATCCACAATTTACAAGTGGAGCCAATCCTTATCCACCATATCCACCAGCAAGTGGTTCTGCTTTTGGTAGTGCATATCCTGGCTATCCTCCAATGCCAGCAATGTCATCACCCTATCCATCATCATACCCAAGTACATATCCACCACCTTATCCTCCAGCAAAACAACCAGTAAGTTATTTACAATAAAAATATTGTACAAGTCAAAGGGGCAATTTAATTATTGTTTTATTTTTTCAGTCACCACCAATGGGAGGTATGACAAGTGGTAATTCTGATACCATAACTGAAGAACATATTAGAGTATCTTTATTGTCAGCAGTTGGTGATAAATTACGTAGACGTTTGTATGAACATCATTCACAATTACAAGCTGAACTTCAAACACTACGTCGTACACAACAAGAATTAACAAATGGATCATCAAAATTATCAGATATATTTGTTAAATTACAAAAAGAAAAAAATGAATTGGAAAAAAATGTTAATATATTACAAGATAAAGAAGCTGAGTTGGTTAAAGAAATTGAAAAATTATCAGATAATCAATCAATTGATGTTGATGAAGCTGTTACAACTATTGCACCACTTTATAAACAGTAAGTGATATTTGTTTTTGTATTTAATGTTGAATTAGATTGATTAATGTTTTTATTTTTTTATTATTTCATGCAGAATGTTGAATGCATTTGCTGAAGAAGCAGCAACTGAAGATGCAATTTATTATCTTGGTGAGGGTCTTCGTCAAGGATCAATTGATTTGGATGTGTTTTTAAAACAAGTTCGACAATTATCACGCAGACAATTTATGCTACGTGCTTTGATGTTACGTTGCAGACAAAAAGCTGGTTTAGCTGCATGATTTTATTAAATATCATGACAGTCAAATAATCCTGGATGGAGGTAGACTTGCTTCAAATTTTTGGTTAATATTATACTATTTTATTATCGAACAAAAAAAAAATATTAATAAAAATAATGTTATACAAAAAAAAAAAAAAATATAATTAAATATTAATAAACATACATGTACTCAATGTGTGTTGAATAAATAAAAATAAAAAAAAAAAAACTACGAAATGTAAACAGAATACTGGAGATTAAAAAGAAAATATTATTAAAAATCATTGTTTTTTGTTTATTGAATAATTATTAATTAAAATATAATTGAATGATCAAATTATTGTTGATGAAAATTCAGTGGAAAAAAAAATACAACACAACATTGTGGGATTGTAAAATTAAAAGCAACAAATTACCCAAAATTAAAGAGCCATTATTTTTATTTTATTTATAAAATTGATTTTTATAATTAATGCGATTTATACAACAATGCAATGGAATATTATAACACATTAATTTTATATTGTAGAAAAATTTTGTTGGTATTTTAGATTGACTAGTGCTGAAACAGAATAAAATAACAAAACAAATAAAAATTATTAAAATAATTTAAAATAAAGTTTATCAAAAATTTAATTATAAAATTTCTTTTACCTATATGTAAATTCCAACCCAAAGCATTAAAAATATTATTCCACAACTAGAAAATATTGCAGCAACGAATGCAATTACTAGTTCTTTCATTAAATCTCTGGTGAATTTGGTACTTGTAACTTCATAAACGAAAAACCAAGCTGTGAAGAAAACACCAATGCCAAGTAGCATAACAGCCAACACTGGAAATGCACTTGGATTTATTGGTGATATGTATCTCTCCATTGAGTCAATGTCAATGTCCATCTAAAATAACAAATAATCATTTTATAATAATTAATCAATAAACAATCAACATAATTATCAATATAACTTTAATCCTAATCAACACAACATGGACACGTCACAAGTAATTTTCATTTGTAAATTTCCTGGGTAATTTGTTATGTAATTTTTTCAAACGAAAATTATCATCACTTAAGTTACATTGTTTATAACATTATATATTATTTATTTATATGGTTTTTAGTGTTATTTATTTATTTATTTATTTATATTACCACTTTGACGATATCCATTTTGACGTGGCCGGTTTTATGTGTATTTTTTTTTTTTTTTAATCTATTTATTGTTATGATTATATTCTTGGAAAATGGAAGTGTCATGTAGTGGCATCTTTTGACAGTTAAAATGTCAAATATATAAATAAACAAAACCGAATAAACAATAAACAATAATATTCAAGTATTTTTGTAATAATAATTACATAATAATAAGTAGGTATATAAAAATGTATGTCAAATTGTCAACAAAAAAATATGAAAATAAAAATTTTTAAAAATTATTTGTTTTTTATTTTGTTGTAATAATAATATTATTGTTCAATTAATTGTTTATAAAAAATTATTAAGTCAACAAATTGTTTAATTTAATAAATATATAAAATAATCCTAATTGTTTAATTAACATTGTTTGTAATTTTCATGAATCGACACGATAATCTGATTGGCTGACGTATATATAATTGACATTACAAATAAAAAAAAAACAATATAAAAATTCCAGTATGATGTTTGTCAACATGGCGTCCTCGAATGGACCCTGATCACATCATCAATACTCTATTGTACTCTATCAAGTAATTTTTTAAAAGGTACCAATATTTATCCTAATAAACAACAAAAAAAATGTATAAAATAAATAATTAATATATCTATAGATATAATTACAACAGACGCCATTGTTGATGGAAAATAAAAAAGTAACATCAACTCCAAGTGTTAAAGTGATAAACTGTCATAAGTGACACACAATATAACCCCCAAGTGTGTTGAGCAGTGATTTGTTTGTTTACAATATAAGATAATAAATAATTACATAAACAATGGGTGACTATGATGATGATCTGGATGGTGACAATGATGTTGGTATAAATATGACTGGTTTTTTATTTGGTAATATTGATGAGAATGGTCAGCTGGAAGATGACATTCTTGATGATGAAGCAAAACAACATTTATCATCACTTGGTCGTTTGGGTTTGGGTTCAATTTTAAATGAAATGATTATGTCAGAAACATCAAGTGTTATACATGAAAATGGTGATCATAATGTTGTTGATGATGATTATGATAGAAAATCACCAACAGCATTTGATTTTTCTGACATAAATGAATTGGCTGATGATAATTGTGATATTAAAATTGAAAATGATACAATTAAAATTGAAAAAGAAACAAATTATGATGCTGATGATGAAAATGTACCAAATAAATCAGATACACAATTAATGCCTCCACCACCAATTCCATCTGATGAAAAAAATAATATTAATAATAATAATAATGATGGTGGTGGTGGTGGTGATGATAAAGATGATAAAGATGATGTATTAACACCTGAAGAAGTTGAAGCTGTACGTCAAAGAAAACTTGAAACACCCTTAGCATCAATGCTTCCATCCAAGTATGCAAATATTTCAGTAACTGAATTATTTCCAGATTTTCGACCAAATAAAGTATTGAGATTTTCACGTCTTTTTGGTCCAGGTAAACCAAGTAGTCTTCCACAAATATGGCGTGGTGCACATCGTCATAAACGTAAAAAAAAAAAAAGACATCAAGATTCAAAAGATTCAGATTCTGGTTCTGATCAAGATGAAAAAAAACCTAAATTTAAAGGATGGAAAATGTCATATGCGTCAATACCAGATGATAAAAATAAAATTGCATCAGACGATGAGGCAAAATTATTAACACCAATTCAAGATAAAAAACAAACTGGTAAACCAGATACGGGTGAAAATGATGATATGGGACCAAAAGCTGCTGATTGGCGTTTTGGTCCAGCTCAACATTGGTATGATTTATTTAATGTACCTGAAAAAATAATAATAATAATAATGATGATAATGAAGATGATAAAATTGCTGATGATGCATTTCTTATGGTATCACAATTACATTGGGAAGATGATGTTGTATGGAATGGCGAAGAAATAAAACATAAAGTTATACAAAAATTAAATAGTAAAAATAATGCTGCTGGTTGGGTTCCATCAAGTAGCAATAGAACAGCACAAGCATTTAGTCAACCAGGTAAAGGTGGTGCAGTATCTGTTGGACAAAATGTACGTCTTGCAACATCAAATATAAATACACCATTACATATGCAAACACCAAAAAATAAACAAACTGGTGGTAGTGGTGGTGGTAGTAGTAAAATAAATCAACAAAATCAAGCAAGAGATGATTTTAATTATGACGATACATGGTATTCAATATTTCCAGTTGAAAATGAAGAATTAGTATATGGTTTATGGGAAGATGAAGTAATATGGGATCCAATGAATATGAAAAAAATACCAAAACCAAAAATATTAACTCTAGATCCAAATGATGAAAATATTGTACTTGGTATACCAGAAGATATTGATCCAGCATTGGCACGTAAAGAAAATGGACCACAGCCAAAGGTAAAAATACCACATCCACATGTTAAAAAAAGTAAATTATTATTGGGTAAAGCTGGTGTTATAACGACACTTGAAGAAGATGCACCTCCACCACCACCAAAATCACCAGATCATGATCCATTTAATATATCAAATGACATATATTATATGCCAAGATCATCTGAAACAACACTGAGAATAAAAGTTGGTGGTGGTAATTTGATACAACATAGTACACCTGTTGTTGAATTACGTGCACCATTTATACAGACTCATATTGGTCCAATGCGTTTAAGAAATTTCCATAGAATGCCAATAAAACGTTATAGCCATGGTACACTTTCAACACCAGGACCACATTCAACTCAGCCATTATTAAAACATATTAAGAAAAAAGCTAAACAACGTGAACAAGAACGTATTGCATCTGGTGGTGGTGATGTATTTTTCATGAGAACACCTGAAGATTTAACTGGTAAAGATGGTGAATTAGTACTTGTTGAATTTTCTGAAGAACATCCACCGCTTATTAATCAAGTTGGTATGTGTTCTAAAATAAAAAATTATTATAAAAGACGTCCTGGTAATGATTATGGTCCAAAAAAATATAAATATGGTGAAACAGCATATGCACATACAACACCATTTCTTGGTGTATTTACTCCTGGTCAAACAATTCAAGCAGTTGAAAATAATATGTATAGAGCACCAATATATGAGCATAATGTACCACAAACTGATTTTTTAATAATACGTACACGTAATCAATATTATATACGTGAAATTGATGCATTATTTGTTGCTGGACAAGAATGTCCATTGTATGAAGTACCAGGACCAAATTCAAAACGTGCTAATAATTTTGTACGTGATTTTTTACAAGTATTTATATATCGTTTATTTTGGAAATCAACTGATTTACCAAGAAGAATTAAAATGGATGATATTAAAACATCATTTCCATCACACAGTGAAAGTTCAATACGTAAACGTTTAAAATTATGTGCTGATTTTAAAAGAACTGGTATGGATTCAAATTGGTGGGTTATTAAACCAGATTTTCGTTTACCAAGTGAAGAAGAAATACGTGCAATGGTATCACCAGAACAATGTTGTGCATATTTTAGTATGATTGCTGCTGAACAAAGATTAAAAGATGCTGGTTATGGTGAAAAATTTTTATTTACACCACAAGATGATGATGATGAAGAAATGCAAGGTAAAATGGAGGATGAAGTTAAAGTTGCACCATGGAATACAACAAGAGCATATATACAAGCAATGAAAGGTAAATGTTTATTACAGTTAACTGGACCAGCTGATCCAACTGGACAAGGTGAAGGTTTTTCATATGTTAGAGTACCAAATAAACCAACAGTAAGCAAAGAAGAACAAGAATCACAACCAAAAAGAACAGTTACTGGTACTGATGCTGATTTACGTAGATTACCATTGAGAGATGCTAAAGCAATATTACGTAAACATGGTGTACCAGAAGAAGAAATTAAAAAATTATCAAGATGGGAAGTTATTGATGTTGTACGTACATTATCAACTGAAAAAGCTAAAGCTGGTGAAGAGGGTATGACTAAATTTTCACGAGGTAATCGTTATTCAATTGCTGAACATCAAGAAAGATATAAAGAAGAATGTCAAAGAATATTTGATTTACAAAATCGTGTTTTGGCATCAGCTGAAATATTGAGTACCGATGATGGTGAAAGTTATGATGATGATAGTTCTGACATTGAGGAAATGGGAAAAAATCTTGAAAATATGCTTGCTAATAAAAAAACATCAATACAATTATCAGAAGAAAAAGAAGAACAAGCAAGACAAGAATTAAGAAAAATGATGATGAGTGATGATAATATTAATGACAATAATAAAGATCATAAAAATTTATCAAAAGATAAAAAAAATAAAAATAACATAAATACTAATAGTAATAATAATGACGATGATAATAATCGTGATAATAAAGATCAAAATAATACATTACAACCAGGAAAAGTATTAAAAATAAGTAGAACATTTCATAATGCTGATGGCAAAGAATTTACACGTATTGAAATTGTCAAAAAACCAGCAGTCATTGATACATATATTAAAATACGAGAATCACGTGATGAAAATTACATAAGAAATATTGCATCACCAGATGATCAACAAAAAGAAATGATTAAACGTGAAAAACGTAGAATACAAGAACAACTAAGACGTATAAGAAGAAATCAAGAAAGAAATGCTGCTGAAAATCAAGCAAATAATTCTTCTTTATCATCATTATTTAATACACATGATAATAGAAATAATACATCATTATCATCAACACTAGGAGGAGGAGGAGGAGGAGGAGGAGGACCATCATCATCATCATCATCTTCATTATTAGCAACAACATCAAATAATATGAGTTCATTCAATAGTCATATGTCATCGTCATCATCATCAATGTCAACATTATTATCAAATAAAAATGATTCATTATCACCGTCAAAACGTAAAAAATCAAAACTAAAACCAGATTTAAAATTAAAATGTGGTGCCTGTGGCAATGTTGGACATATGAGAACAAACAAAGCATGTCCATTGTATCAAAGTGGTATGTCAACAATGCCAACAAGTGGTATTATTATTAATAGTCATAATAATTATCATCATCATAGTAATAATAGTAATAATAATAGTAATAGTAATATAAATAGTATTGGTAATATGAATAATGATGAAATTGAAGAGGATATGGCCAGTAAAAATATTAGTAATGATGATGATCAAGATCTTGTTAATATTGAAGGTGTTAAACTTAAATTTTCATCAAAATTAACTAAAATGATTGATCAACAAAATGCTGAAGAAATGAAAAAAAAATCATTACTTATTAAATTACCAAAAGATAATAGTAATTCTAAAAAACGTAGACGTGCTACTGGTGATGATCATTGTGATTATTATAAACGTCATCAAAAAACAACAAATAGACGTAGAACAGATCCAGTTGTTGTTATGACAACGATATTTGAAAATATTCTTGGTGAAATGAGAAATATACCAGATGTTGCACCATTTCTTGTACCAGTTAATGCTAAAAAAGTTGTTGATTATTATAATTTAATTAATCGTCCAATGGATTTACAAACAATACGTGAAAATTTACGTCAAAAAAAATATTTAAATCGTAAAGAATTTCTGGAGGATGTCAATCAAATTGTTGAAAATTCAACTCTATATAATGGACCAAAACATGTATTTACATTGACAGCACAACGTATGTTAAATATGTGTGTTGATAAAATTGGTGAAAAAGAAAGAAAATTAATGGCACTTGAAAAAGCTATTAATCCATTACTCGATGATGACGATCAAAGTAGATTAACATTTTTATTAAAAATGATTATCAATGAAAAAGTTAAATTAATGCCTGAAGTATGGCCATTTAATAAACCAGTTAATGGTAAACAATTTAAAGATTATTATAATATTATTAAACGACCAATGGATCTTGAAACAATTATGAAAAAAGTTGAAGCACATAAATATCAAAGTCGTCATGATTTCTTACGTGACATTGAACAAATACTTGACAATTGTACATTATACAATGGAAAAGATAGTTCACTTGTTAGAGATGCTGAAAAATTATTTCAAGTATGTAAAGATGCACTTGATGAGTGTGATGAAGATGATGATTTTTTGACAAAATTAGAAAAAAAAATTGCTCTTGCACAACAAAGAATTGCAAATTCACAACAAACAGATGTCGATTCATCATCATGGTTTGGTCCTGATGATGATAATTACACACTAAATGAAAATGAATTTCGTAGTAGCCAAACAAATTCACCAGAACAACAATACAATAGTAACAATATTAAATCACGTATTGATGATTTTGATTTTGTTGATGTTGAGGGTGAAGGTGACATGGAGCTCAATGATAATAATGAAAAAACCAAAATAAAAGATTTACTTGAAGAAGATTTACAATTTTCAAGTGAAGATGACGATGATTTTCATGAGGTACCATTTAATAATAATGATAATAATGATATTGGTGTACTTGATGCACGTGAAACATCACAAATACCACCAGATGATGATAGTCAACAAGTTGCTGAGGCCATGGTTCAATTAGGTAACGTTGGATTTTACGTTGGTGAACAGCAATTAATTCAGCAAGGTAAAATTATTTTTACCAATTCAATGATAAACTTGAAAAATTATTTAAATTTACATTTTAATTATAAATATTATTATTATTCTTAGTATAAAATAAATTTCATTTATTAATATTAAAATTATTTTTACAAATTTATCAATGAAATAGCAACTGAATATTGAAATAAATTTTATTATATTTTAATAAAATGATGATTAATTTATAAATTTTTTTTTTTTATTTATCATTACAGAAGAAAGTATGGATGTTGATCCAAATTATGATCCATCAGACTTTTTACTTGCTGGATTACCAGCAAGGGATGACAGAATATCCAATGAAATTCATGATGATTTGGCTGTGTCAGAAAGTGACGAAGAGGTTGATAATAATAGAGAACAACTTAAACAAGAACAACAACCCTCGTCTCAACCAGATGAAGATGATGGTGCTATCTGGTTTTAAATATAATTTTAAAAAAAAAACAAAAAAAACAAAACAAACTTCATAAATTAAGTGTACAGTATAATGAAAATTATTTTATCTAAAATTATTAATAATTTACTTGTCGTTTAACTATTTGTTTAACAGTGGGGTCAAATTATTAACTTTATAAACATGAAAGTTGTGTGTGTTTTTTTTTTTTTTTTTTTTTATTTATTTTTTGTTGGATTTTATTTTTTTTTTTTTTTTTTTATTTTTTCTTTATAGAAATTTATATTATATAAATAAAGAAATAATTTACATTATAAATAAAAATGATGGAATAAAGATTTATTCAGACGAACGAAAACATTTCCACAAGCCATATCTAACTTCCCAATCGACAAAAAATAATTCTGGTTTGTCCCATAGTACATAGAGTATTGCAAAATCATATTCAGCCAGTAGAGGAGGATTCAAATGTGGTGCATATTGTGCTCTTTTCATCATGATTTTATCAACATATGAATAAAATACTTGAGCTTTATGAATCCAGCATATGAGTGTCATGACAGACATGACCATTGCATGAACATGATATGTTATTTCACGTTTAATATTAACATGCTGATCAATCATTAAATCTTGAAAATTCATAATTAGACAGGCCAGAGAAGCTGCTGTAAAACCACATGGTATTTCGACAGCCAATAAACATATTGAGCAGTATGTTGCTTCCAAGCTCAGCTTGGATGAATGATACATCAAACTTTTGACAAAACTATCATGAAATATTTGACGATTTAATTTATAAAATAACTCATCACTTTTGTTGTATTTATTTAATGTTATTTTGTAATTTATATTGTTAAAAAATGTTCGTGGTTTTTCAAATTGTTGACGATTTTTATTTCTGTCAATTAAACATTGAATAACACGATTGCCCAAAAGACTTATTAATCTGTTATTTGACGATATCATTTTCATTAAAAGATGCAATAATTTATCATCAAATGTTTTATTTAATAAATTTGTTTTATAAATACTCGCTGCGTATTCAAGTGGTCTTGCAAAATCGTGAATTATTTCGTCGTTAATATTATCTTGAAATGTCCAGCAACACATGTGATGTATTATTGGTAAAATATTTTCATTTTTAAGATTATTAATTGTAATACGAATACATAATTCAAGGCCTTTTTTTAATGTAACATGTTTTTTATTATTTTTTTTATTTAAATTTATACTGCTGTGATAAATTGTTAATAATTTTTCAATTGAATTTATTGTTTTTTCACTGTTGTCCCATGAATAATTTATCAATGATTCATACAGTACTCTTATCATTTTTTTTGCATTATCAAATGTCGTTTTTTTATCATCAACTTGTGTTAGTATTGAGTTTAATATTATTGATCCATCAACTCCAATTTCAATGAGATCTTTTATTATTATTTCACAAAGATCTTCTAGAAGCCAAAAATTTTCTTTTGTCAATATTTTTATAATTAATTTTGTCATTTTTTCTGAATTATCAGCAATAAATATATCAAAAAGATGCTTGTAACATTTGCGTGAACGTATTTCGTTTGAATTGTATTTTTTAAAACGACGAAATTTCGATTTATTTTTATGTTGATTTGATAGAAAAAAAAATTTCATTGAGCAGGTTATTATTTTTTTTGGACCAAGATTAAATATGTCATTATTTGATGAATTTTTAATAATATGCAGGAAATTTTTTAATGTTTTTTCCATTTTTTTTTCATTCAAAGGATTTAATTGTAAAGTTTTGTAAATTATTGACAGAGATTTTCTTATCTCGTAATCAGTAATTTGACTAAAACGTTTTGGCAACAGAAACATTATTTTTATTTTTATATTTTATATAAATATTTAACGGTGTATTTTTTAAATTGGGTTATTAAAAATAAAAAAAAAAAAAACAAATAAAAAGACATTTAATAATAATTTTTTATTTTTTTAATTAAAAACATGAATATCCAGTCAAAAAAATAATAAACATTATTATAAATCTATAAACATTCTTATTATTTTTTTTTAATTATTTAAAAAATGAAGAGCAAGTTCTTCTGCAGCAGCAATATCATCAATTTTCTGTTTTTTCTGTTTTACATTTTTGTCTGTTGCTGATACAAGTTTCCTCTTGGATGGTCTATTAAAATAAATAAATAAATAAATAAATTAGCATTTGTCATTAGTAAATATAATTAATTATTAAATAATTTAAAATTTACCTATGAATTTGTTCAATCTCTTCATCATCAGATGATGAACCATCAATTTCTTCATCAGAATCTTTTTTAGGACCATAAATCTTATCAGGATCAGGCATCCAAGATAAATCTGGACCATCAGAATCATCTTCTTCACTTCCTGAAGCAAGTTTTGGATAATTTTCAGCAGCATCATCGTCATCATAATCGTCATCTTCACTTTTATCACCTTTTCTCTCAGCCTTGGCTTTTCTCTTTTGTTCACGGCGTTTAGCTTTATTTTTTTCCTTTTGTCTTTGCTTATCAAATTTATCTTCTTCTTTAAGAATTTCCCTGGATTTTTCAATATTAATTCCAGATATTTCGTCATCTTCTTCATCATATTTTCTTGCTAATTCAGATACTTTTGTTTTAGTTGGATCAATAATTGGTGCTCCTTCATCATCAAATGCTATTTTTTGATTTGGTTTAATTTTTTTCTTTAATATTTTTTTAGCAAGAGCTGGTTTTGTTAATGGTTTTTTTTTATTTTTAGATTTTGATTCATTAACTGATAATTCTTTTATTATTTCTTCATCATCACTATTATCATCAACTTGTACACTTTTTTTTTTAATAGTTAAAAAGTTATCACCATCATCATCATCATCATCATCATCATTACTGTCATCATCATTAAAAAGTGCTTCACGAATTGATTCATCTGTTTTAACTTGAATTTTTTTTTGTTTATCTTTTTTATTAATCATATTTAAATCATCATCACTGATGGTTTCTTCATCATCTGAATTACATGTTTGTAATACATTTTTATCCATCTCACCATCACCATTATTAAGATTATAACTTTTTTTAACTTTTTTTGTAGCATTTGCTTTGTCAATAATAGTCATTTTTGGTGCAAAAAGAAGACCAAGTGATTTAGCATATGCCTCTGTATCCAATGCAGTAACATCAAATACATTTTTATTTTTCATAAAAAAAACAGATCTCATGTAACAAACAAATGCTCGTTGTGCTGTTTTTTTTAATTCATTATCACTGGCAAGAAGTGACTCTAATTTGCTTTGTTTTGAACGAAAATGATTTTCCGGTATGACAATTTTGTTTATTGGAATTTTAGCATTTTTTAAACATTCAATCATTTTATCTTCACTTGGTATCAATACAAGCAATGATTCACCACCTTTTTCAAGTCTAGCTGTTCTACCAACACGATGAATATATGTGTTTGTATCCTCTGGACAATCCATCTGTACAACCCAATCAACACATGGAAAATCTAAGCCTCGTGATGCAATGTCAGTTGCCAATAAAATACCATCTGGTTTACTACAAAATTTATCATATACTTGTAATCTTTTTGGTTGACTAAGTTTTCCATGTAGTGCTATTAAATGTAAACCAGGTTCCATTCGATAAAATGCATCATAAATAAATTTAACTTCTTTGCAAGTAGAAAAAAATATAATCAACTTTTTTCTACGATGAGTTGCTATGAAAGACCACAAAAGTGTTATCTTGTCTTCAAGTTTACATACTGTATAAAATTGCTTTAAATTTTTAGGTGTTGCATGTATTGAACGTTCATGAACACTAATGAGAACTGGTTCTTTTAAACTTAATCTTGCTAATTCTTTAACTGATCTTGTTTGTGTAGCTGAAAATAATAGTGTCTGTCTTTGTTCAGGTAAATTTTCAATAATAGCATTCATCTCTTCTTTAAAACCCATATCAAGACAACGATCAGCTTCATCAAGTACAAGAATTTGCATTGATGTACAATCTAACAATCTATTTGTATTCATATGATGAAGTAATCTTCCTGGTGTACATATTATTATGTTACACTGATGAATTCTGTTTTTTTCATGATGCAATTCTTGACCACCAATTATCAGAGCAGCTGACATGTCATGATATTTACCGATGGCAACAAGTGTCTTGTATATTTGAACAGCTAATTCACGTGTTGGTGTTATTATTAAAGCACCAAGTCCATGATCTCGTAACCATCTTTTACAGTAAAGAATTTCTAATACCTAATTGTTGAATAAATAAAAAATTAACATATGCAACATGTTGGCCCCAATTTAAATCAATAAAATACTTACAGGTATTAAAAATGCTAGAGTTTTACCACTTCCAGTTTTAGCTGATGCCAAAATATCATTACCAGCTAATGCACAAGGAATACTGTCCTTTTGTATATCAGTTGGTTTAATATATTCATATTCATTTGAGTCAATAACTATTTTGCCTTTCAAGCCGTTTCTAGTTTTTGATGACAGTGGTATATCATCAAATGTTGTGATTATTGATTTATCCATCTGTGTTGAGAGAAATATAATTATACTTGTACATTTTGGTGGATTTTATTTTACTTACATCTTTGTATTTTGATTGAAGATCAGCAATCTGTAGCTCTTCAGGTGAACTTTTTTTCTTTGGACGATATAATCGTACTTTTTTTTTATTTGATTTAACCATTTTTTTAAGATGAATCTGTATGAATTTCTGTAAAAAAACACTTAACATGTATTGAAATTGATAGGTTATAATGTAAAATAAAATTTTATACAAAATAAAAAAAAAAACAGCAAAATGAAAAAATTTCTATAAATTAACAATGCATTATTGTTATTAGTTTTTTATTATTTATTATGTAATTTTAATTGTATTTATGAGGTTAAGAGTGATTAAAAACAAAAAATATTGTTTCAACAAACTTGAATTGCAATGAAATAATAATGATTAATAAATAAAGCAATTAATGTTTCTATAACTTACATTTCACACTATTTTATTGGCAATGCTATTAACAATAATTGGAGTAATAATAAGACACTTTTTTAATATTTAGTTTTTTTGTTATTTATTTGAGCTTTAAAAAGCACGTGTTAAAGACTGGCACAGACTGGCAGATATATTTATGTTA
>JAPYYR010004176.1:0-10162 GCA_030523065.1 Aphidius colemani | reverse complement strand
TTTTTCATATTGCTGAAAAATCAATGATTCAAGAAAATATTCAATTAGATTTGAGAACAACTTCAACAATTCTATTCCAACCGAGTAAACATACACTCAGTGATATTACAGATATCGATGAGGTCTCATAGCAAAACAACATGTAGATTAGTTTTATGAATTTTTTTTCTTTTAAATTAAATTTGTTTTTTGTATCATTAAATGTCATAATAATATCATTATTATTTGGTTTAACTGATACTTTATTAATGTATGTTTTTTCATAATGCTGTTCCTTACAAGAAAGATTGAATTTCAAAATATAAATCAAGATATTTTGGCAAAAAGAAAAGTTACATATTGTATTGTTTCAAAAACTTTTAAAAATAGTTTTATAGAACAATTAAAACAAATAGATCTTATCAAATAGTTGTGTAAAGTAAAATTAAATGAAGCAAATTGTAAATATGTTATGAAAACAAAAACAAACTTTGATATTGTGTTGAATTTACATTAAAATTTAAATTATATAATTAAAAATTTAATTCTACTAAAGAATTGATAAGCATATAGGCAAATAATGATTAATTAATACAAGTGAAATGTATTAAATTCTCAATTGGCACAACAACAGATTTCAACAATGACTTATCATGTGAATTTAGGTAAGCCTTATGATGAAAAAATTATATTATATATAACTTGTCAAAGATAAAAATAAAAGGTATTTACTTATGCTCGAACGTTGTAGTGTGTTATATTTCCATAACTTCAACCATAATTGTTTAGCTTTAATATTCTTTGGAAGTTTATGAAAAGTAATTTTCTTTTTGTTGCTCTCATCAAGGACAATATCAGCTTTCTCATAGTGCAACACATCATTGTATCTACAATAAATTAAAAAATTAATCTTATTAATTTTATTTATTATTATTAGATAGTCCACTAACATCAACATTTAATTATAAAAGATGTAACAACAATAAAACCATATATTTAACACTAGTAGTATGAAATATATGAATAGAACATAAACATGTCAGTAAAGTCCTTCTTTAATTATTAACAATGATATCAGTTAACAAGTAATATTATAGAATTAATGGATTAATTAATTAAATAAAATACATAAATTTTATTTACCATAGAAACAATTATACTTTAGGGTTTTGCATGTATGAAAATTAGCTCGATAACACAACTATCAACATTCAACAAGTCAACAGATGTAAATAAAACAAGTTTTTGTTATGTTTTGATTAGAAAGAGACCTTTATGTTCCAACTTCTAGGCTCATGAAGCAAGGCTTAATAATCGAAGCAATTAAAACTTTAAAGACTAAAAATGTAAGCAGTACAAAAAATAAAAAATGGTGGAGTACTTTTATAAAAAAACATAATCTTAATGAAGTTAAAGTTTATGATTCATAATTTATTTATTAATAAAGATACTTATTGTCACTTATTGTTAAAAAATAAAAATAATATATTTTTTAAATAAAACTTATTTCTTTTTTGTCGGTTATAAAAACACCATCTTATCCAGCTAATTTTTTGCAATGCAAACAATTGAACAATATCAAAAAAAAAACAACGCGAAAAAAATCCTCAGACATAAATTATATCTGTTGTTGTTCATAATTAAAAGTGAATTAATCGATCAATAAAATAACCAAATATTTAATAAACAAAGTGTGATTATCAAATATTATCAGTTATTAATAAACAATTGTTCCTTAAAATTAAATTATTACCTAAAAATACAAATTCTAACCTTAAAAAGTATAGAAACCAAGTGTTGCTTCTTCAACCCCTTCAATCATCAAAACATACATAAAAACTCTGCAACAAGTATCATAAATCATCAATTAAAATACATTTATTAAACAATAACTTCAATTATTTTTGCAGCAATTATTAGTCAGTAAATAATAATAACAAAAACATAAAAAAATAAAACACAGATAATGTCTAGATAGTAAAGATAATTATTTTCATTAGCAAATAATACGATACAGCAAAATAAAAAAGCTAATAGTATATATAATGATAAATCATGTGTCAAAATACAAATGACGTGAAATACATAAGCCAAGAGGGGATGAAGCAATAAAAATAATAAAAAAAAAAATTACACACAGTCCAGGACATGTTTGTGTGTGAAATATAAGAGTAAAAAAAAAGTGACAGAAAAATAAAAATAAAATAAAAAATTAACTACTATTTCGTTGAGTTAACGTCGAATCGAAGTTAAGCTTTATCATTAAATATTATGCGCCATTGAGAAGTTTAGACTGACTGAAAATATTTTGTTTTAATTATCAAAATATATTGAGCATAAAATGGCAACCAATAATCAAGAAAAAAAGGTAATTATTAAAATCATTAAATTAACATATTTATTTTATAATTATCATCTGTTAAATTACATGATTTTATCTCTAATATTTTCATTCATTAATAACAATAAATTAGACACATTGTTTTTTTATTTTTTGCTAATAAAAAAATATATTCATGAAAATTTATTTGATCATCATTGGGTTTACAGGTCGAACAAAATATGTGTATGTCTCTGTGTGTAGCTAAATAATTATATCTTTTTTTTTTTTAATTTTATTTTTTCATGTATGCTTGTGTTAGTTTTTATTATTAAAAAAAGAAAATGTGATAACGGAGTGCAGCAACCTTGAGAACAACTCGAGGTCTTTTTGTGTTTAGATTTTTCATTATTATTTTTTATTTTGCCAAAATTAACTAGATGATAATAGTTTTATATTTTTTTTTCATTTAATGACTTTAATGAGAGTTAAATTTAGTTGTTTTTTTTTTTTTTTTAGTGCTAATATTTTGACAGTTATTTACATACTCAAGACCAGCTGTCACTTTTTTTTTTATTTTTTATTTTATTACTTATGGGCGTGTGTGTGTTTGTGTGTCATCAGTACAATCTGGGATTCACATTATTATTCTTCAATCTGTTTTGACTTGTTTTGGATGAATTGTCGTTTTGTGATATATTAATTTTCATTTATAAATATTAATAATAATATTATTAATAATTAAATATTTGAAATATATATTTGGATTGTTTATGCAAATTAATTTTGACAATTAATCATGCAATCTGTGGATATTATTAGTGATAAAATTGAAAAGGTATTAATTTAATAGATTTTTTTTAAACAATATCATATTTAAAGATGGAATTGTGAGTTATATACTTGTGATAAATAAAATGGCGTTTCAGTTTGATAAAATTTTTATAATTTTCTTTTAAAAATAAAAAAAAAGTATTATTAATTTCTAAAAGAGTTGATGTTTCTTCTTTTTATTATATGTTTATTTATATCTTATTTATATTATGTTGTATTTTTATTCTTTTTAATAATTAATTTACATATTTTTGCTGACTTGCATAATTGGAAAAATTATATTTGGATCAATTCACAAGTAGCATTAAATCTTTTAATGTTAATTAATTTATATTTTAAATTTAACAATGAGAAGTATTGCAAAATATTTTTCAAGTATGATTACGTGGAAGTAGGAGAGAGTCATGAATTTTATCTATGACTGAGTCATAGTTGTATTTAAAAAGGAAAATACAGAAATAATTTAATTTATTTACTTTTATTTAAAGGAACAAAAAGAATCACAAGAACCTGCTCATCATGCAAGAAGACCAATGAATGCTTTTTTAATTTTTTGTAAACGACATCGTGCATCTGTACGATTACATTTTCCACATCTTGAAAATAGAGCTGTTACCAGAGTACTTGGTGAATGGTGGGCTACATTATATCAAGATCAAAAACAATCTTACATTGATTTAGCTCAAGAAGTAAGATTAAATTAATAAATAAAAATTTAAGCTGTGATTTATGTTAAAAAAAAAAAAATCATAACAATTGTAACAATTTTTTTTCAGTATAAAGATGCATTTTTAAATGCAAATCCAGATTTTAAATGGTATAAATTACCAGCACCACCATTACGTACACTAACAACAAGACCAACAAATAAAAAACAAGATACATCATCAAATTATGATGATTCTGATATAACGAATGCCAATTACGAGTCTTCCAATTGTCATCAAGATAATTCAACAAATAAAAATGAAGAAGCTATTCAACCAGGTAAATTAGCTGATGAAACACAAATTGGTGGTTTAAGTTCATTATTTACACCATCTAAAAATGATGAACAAGATATTATACCAGTTAACATAGCAGCTCCTTCAAGTGAACAAAAATTTCCAAAACCACCAAAAAAACGTTACACTGAATTGTCCATTGATTTTGAACAAAAACGTGATTGTAAAGTTGATTTATTTGGTGAAGATAATAATGCTGAATCAAACAACAATTTGGTAATTATTTTATAATTTTATTTAAAAATTTTAAAATATAAATAATAAATTTCTTGGTATTTATTACAATGCTGAAGTTTATATTTTTAATGATAAAATAAATGCAATTACATACGCGCAATTTATGTTACAACAGCTGCATAAAAAGAAAATATTTATTGTTTATTATTTTTTTTTTCTTTTATTAAATTTGTTTTGAAATAAAAAATATAATTGAGTAATGGTTATGTTTATAGAATGAGGAGGAAGATAAACATGACACAAACTACTCGGATCACAATGCATCATTAGACGATAGTCATTATTTAGGTGAAAGGAGTTGTAAAGGAGTTCGGTGGTGGTGGTGGTCCAGGTGGACAGCAAACAAAAAGAAAAAAGCCTACTACTGCGACTCCATCAATGTAAGTTAATTAATTAGTTTCCTATGTATTTTTATATAATTATTATTATTTATTAATGAAGATAATTATTATTTTATGATTTTAGAATTGATAATAAATGTTCAAAAGAAAGAAGAAATTCAATATCGTCAAATGTTAGTGAAAAGACTGATTCATTGAGTAGCGAGGGTGGCAATAGTAATCGTAGTGATTTAGAGCATCTTGTTGACAGGTAAATAATTTAGCTTTAAAAAAATAAATAACAATAAAATTAATGAGAAATAAATTTTTCTAAATTAGTGCCGAGGGTAGAGTTGAAGCATCAAAACCAGAAAATACTGAAACTGAAGAAGCTGAATCACAACAAAACTATGAATGGACAACACGTAAACGTTTTAAAGCTGAAGATTTTAATCTTGAAAAAAAAATTGAAGCATTACCATCATTGAGTCTTGAAGAATTTCAAGAAAAAAAGAAACAACAAAGAACTAAAAAGAAAAAAATACCACAAAAAATAACAAATACATCAGCAAAACGTGTTAATCAAAATAATGGCATACAATCAACAAGTGAAAATAAAATAAAATTAATAAATACTACTGTTGATAGTATTGATGAAGCAGAAAAGATTACTCCAGTTGGTAGTCAAAAACGAAAAGCCAGGAAACAAAGTATCACACGTAACACAAATGCAGAAGCAACATCATCTACACAAAATCAAGATAAAATTAATCAACGTAAGCATTAAAATATAATTACAATATTATAAGTCATAATCTTACATAAGACTTTCCTTTCGAGGCCCTGAACCAATACCTCGGATATCATCGTTAGTTGCATCCAGTTTTTTTTTTTTATTGTCTCAATTTACTTATAAAGCTGCATAAGACTTTTTTTTCGAGGCCCTGATTCTTAACAAAAGGATTAAATTTTTATCAATATAAATTCACTTTCATTTCATTTTTTAGCTTGGTGTGCATCACCTGACCTCGAAGCTCTTGCCTGTCTTGCTGAAATTGCTGCAAATCGAACGAAACTTACCAAGTGAAATAATCAATAAAAAAACAATTGAACATAATAATTAATACATTTTTAAAAGAAGAAGAAGAAGAAGGTGAAAGAAAGCATCGATTTTTTATGAAAAATATATATATTTTTTTTAACTTTATCGTTATTTCAATGATAATGATGATGATGATGACACTTGCAGTCATCAATTTAATGCCTTACTCAACAAAATATGCAAATTGACTTGCACTTTTCTCTATTTTTTATTACATTTATTATCCAAATTATTGTTCTTTATTTTTTCTTTTTTTAATACTATTAGCAATTAATATTATTAGCAATGTTGTGTTTGTGAACTGAAAGAAGAAAAAGAAGGGAAAAAAGCATATCGAATTGAGATTGAATGGAGGGAAATGTTTTTTTTTTTAATTGTTAAAACTTTTAAGTTTTTTTTTTTTTTTTATAGAATATACTTGTGACAATGTTTTCCAATATTCAATATTTTTTTGTTCTTGATTATTCTTCCATGGGACTGATTAGTACACAGTGTGATTATTAAAAATTTCGATAAAAATATTTTTATTCATATAAAGAAAAAATAAAAAATAGTTCATTGCTTTGTCTGGACGATAAAATTTATCAAACATTTTAAATCTTAGTTTAAAAAGAAAAGAAAAAAAAAAAAAAATGTATTTCCCTTATGAACTCGTTGTTTATTACAATTAATTTTGACTACATATTTATGTAGTTTTCAACTTTTTATTAATTAAAAAAAAATATATATCTAAATAGTAATAATTTTAATTAAAAAAAAAAAAAAAGATCGGTAAATATTTTATGGTGTATGTAAATAGTAATCGCAGTATTAAAAGAATATAAAATATATTTAAAAAAAAACACACACAATTTCAATTCGCCACTCAAGAATAAACAAAATAGAGATGAAATTTTTCAAAAAAAAAATGTGGAGTAAATTTTTATGTTATAATTTTAAAGATAATATGTTGAGAGAGTAGAGTAGCTTTGTGTATGCAAATTTATATGAAAACAATTCAACTCTATACCTGATCCTTGTGACTTGAAAAAATTTATCAAATATGTTTGATATATTTCACATGGCTTTCAAATACCTTTAAAAATGTCGAGTTATTACTAAGATATATATTAATATATTTATAATCAAAATGTATATTTATATTATTTATATTTTCAATGAAGATATTATCATATTCTTTAACATTTAAAATAACGTATATAACAGATTTTACAATATAAAGATGAGAAAAAAAAATTTAAACAAAAACCTTTTGGAATGGAATTTTTAAAAAACAAGTAATTGAAAGAAAAAAAAAAAAGAATATTATTCATTTTTTCATTCAGAGGAAAGTTGATTGACCCATCTGTGATTTTGGCGAAAGGAATTTGTATTTTTTATATTTTTCTATATCAATTTAAAAAACAGTTTAAAACTATAATATTATTTTTCACTTTGCCTGGAAATAAATATATTTAAAAATTTTTTTTTTTCTTTTTCTATAAATTAGACAAATATCAATGCAATGATTTTTTTAAAAACAGTTGTATTTTTATTTCATAAATGTGCCTTTTATGAGAAAAACATAAATCAATATTAAAAAATAAAACGACCAACTTTTTTATTTTAAAACATTTTATGGAAAATTAGTTTTTAAACTTTTTTTTTTTTTGTGCTCACAAACTAGCCAGGCATTAAAAAAATAATAATTTATTTGAAAGATAATTAAGTTATTTTAATAATTATGTAATGCCCATTCATAAAAGTTTGTAAAAATAAAACTTGGCTTTAATTTTTATTAAGTAAAACAGAGTATATGTATACATTCATAGTAAAAAAAAAAAAAAAAAAAAAATAACAATAACTTGTTGAGTTTTTAATTTCCTGTTGTTGTAATAAATTACAAATTTATTCTTCTTGATTAAAAATTATTCCTTCTTTTTTTTTAACTATTACGTTCTAGATTAAAGTTGGTATAAATTTTTATTTTTGATCAATAAATTCTGACAAGGTTGTTTTACCAGCTCCACTGTTACCAAGTATATTTTTTGTTTATTTTCAAATTCTTAATTTGAAATGTTTGTCATTGACCCATTTCATTTTAACCAGTATCCAAGCACCATTGTTTAATTTTAAATATTCAAAAAATTTATTCTTTTCAAATGAAGCCAAAAAAACTATACTTAATTTTATTTAAAGTTAAAATATTAATGTATTAACAACATCCACTGTATATTCAGTTTTTTCGAAATATTTCCGTGTTGGTTTTCCAACAGCTCATTAAAAATTTACCACAATGATGACGAGATAATTTAAACGAAAAATAAACAACAATTTTGTCAAGCTTGAAGGTCTTTAGCTACGTAATAATGCGGATGATAAAATTAATTACGAGGCACACAAACTATTCTAAAAAAATTGTTATTTTTTTTCGATGCGAATTTCGATTATTATTTATATTAGAATTATACGTTATCTTGCCTTGTATTTTTTTCTCAACACCTTATAATTTCCTCAATAATTATTTAATTTAATAAATTTATATTCAAATGTTATTATCAAGCCAAGGCATCCAGATACCATGAAAATGTTCAGGAAAAGATGCTGGTTGAACTGGTGCATTTGTTTGATTCATCAAGACACTTTGATAATAACTAATGTAATTTTCAATATTACTAATAACCTGTTGATAAAATATAATATTATTAAAATTTTGTTAATCAATTTATACAAATACATACCTTTGGATATCTTTCAGAGACATCAGTTGTTTCACAAGGATCATTTACAATATTAAATAGACACAAATTGGAACAATTTGCAATAGTTTTATCTAAAGGTTTACAAGTTATTTGACTCTCTTGTCGGAGATTTAGTATTTGTTTTTCGTTGATCAAGCTCTTAGCAATTTTTTTTATGACCAAATTGACAGTGGAGTTTAGAACTTTAGCAACATACTCTGTATCATTAAAACCAACATCACTAATATTTTCTCGATAGTAACCATCGTACAAGTTTTTTGCTCCTGTTAAAAAAAAAATATAAAACAATTAATATATTTAAATTAAGCAATTAATTATAATAAACCTTTTATCAGCTTCCATTTTCCTTTAATAGCTGCAGCCTGATTTTCTTTTTCATCAATATTAATGAGAACTGATTTACGTCCTTGTCTAGTGATATCATTTCGTTTGCCATTTTTAATGATTGACCATTGATTAATACCATCAATTGTTCCTAAATTTTTAATAATACCACCAGCTTGTTTGTAAAGTGTTGGTAGCCAATCTGTTATATGCATCATGTCGTTGATAACTCTTCCTGTTTTATTAATCAGAGGAGAATAAACACAAGCAACACCATGAACACCTCCCTCAAATAGTGTAAATTTTAGCTGTAAATAAAATACATAATTATTAATTGTTTATTTATTAAATACAAAGATATTATTTAATTCAACTTACACCTCTAAATGGATAATTTGAACCATGATTTTCATGTAAACCAATTGTTTGAGCGCCGTTATCAGCCATAAATATTACTATTGAATTTTTCATAAGTCCTTTTTTACTTAATGCATCTGTTACACTTCCCACTGATTCATCAAGGGCTTTCATCATTCCTTAAAATGAAAAAAAAAAAATTGCTGTTAATTATATTCATCATTTTATAAACATTTGTTATGTGTTACCTGCAAATTTACGACGTTTGATATCACGAATATAGCCAAATTCTCTGTTGACACTATTTATATCTCGAGTTTCTAGTGTTTCAATAGCATCACTTGCATGTGGTGCAACATGTGCAATTTGCAAATACAATGGTTGACTACTATTGTGTTTATTAATAATTTCAACAGCTTCATCAGTAAAAACATCAGTTGCATATTTATGTGGATCAGTTTTTATTAATGGTTCTAATTTTCTTGGTGTATCACGATGAAAATCATAGCCTGTTCTGTTCTAAAGTCAACAAAATATATTCTAGTTTAGCCAGGTTTATTCATTTAAAAAAATATAAAACTTACTGATTCAGTTATTGTGTGATTAAAATATGTTATATATCCATTGTAATAACCGTAAAAAGTATCAAATCCTCGACGAGCTGGAGTAACATTATCCTTGTAATATCCAAGGTGCCATTTGCCAACTAAATTTGTCGAGTATCCAAGACCTTTTAAATGTTGTGGAAGTAATTTTGTAGACAATGGAATTCCACGTGGTTCACCTGCTCTCAATGGAAAACCTTGCATACCTGCCATAAATTAATACCGTCATTATTTTTTGTTTAATTTTTTTGTTTAAAAATTTAAATAAAATCTAAAAATACAAAAATCATATAACAATAGGTATTATTAAAATGAAAATAAATTTATTAAATTATTTCA
>JAPYYR010004166.1:0-10208 GCA_030523065.1 Aphidius colemani | reverse complement strand
CTATTTCTCATCCAAAAATATATATTCAATATTTTTTTATCATATTATATTTTTCTTTTGGCTGTTATGCTTAACATGATCAACATTTTTTGTTATTTTGAAAAAGCTTCGCTGCATTTTCGAATGAGATAAATTAAAAATTCATCAGACAGATTTATCACTATCACAATAGACAAACTTGACATGTAAAATGTAAATGTTTTCAAAGATAAATATAACTTTATTCATATTTTCAAGTAATTTAATTATTTTATAATACTCTAAAATGGAATTTAATTATTTTTTTTTTTTGATGGAATTATTGTAAAAATACATGTCGAATTAAATTTACAAAAAAAAAGTATCGCTTTTTTTTAAATTCTACAAGTATTAATATACTTTTAATAAAAAATGAATTTTAATTAAATTTCTAAATGAAATTTTGTAGTATAAAAAATTTGAGATATTTTTTTTTTTTAAAAACATTGATGAATTTACTTTCAAAGTTTTAAAATATTCTTTTGTTTATTTAATAAAATTCATTTATTTTTCGTTATAATATAACATACTTGTGACTATCATTGGTATTTTTTTTCTTTTTTTCAAAAAATAATTTCATTTTTCGTTATTTTATTTTGTGATTGTATGTAGGGATGATACTTTGGAAGGATAGTGAATCGATTGTTGAAATTTTCTCATGTGGAATTGTATTTTTCACATACATCTAGAAAGCTTTTACACTTTTTTTCTTTTTTATTCTGTTAAAACATACATACACGTTGTATTCTGTGTATGCATTGGATCATTCATGTATACATATTTATTCTTTTGTACTTTTGAAAAACCAATTGCTCTTGCGAATCGTTGAAATTTATATATATATTTTTTTATTTTTTACAATCAAAATTAATATTCATACAATTGTTGTCACATTCTGTGTCAAGATGATAATTATTTTTTGAATTTAAATGTCTAAAACAATACAAAAATCTTTGAGTTCAAAATGAAAAAATGTAATATTCAGAAATAAATTTTTTTTAATGATGTGTTTTTGAATATTGCTGTCATTTTAAATGTAATTTTCTTACAAAAAATATATAAAAATTGTTAAATAATATACGTACTATATTTATTTGAATATTTAATCATAAAAATTAATTGTATAAATTTTTGGTTATTAAAAAAAATATATATTATGTATTCAGGGAATTAATTTATTCTATTTTTATTTTAATAACTAAAAAGCAAAGTTCAAACATAAAATATTTAAAACTTTTTCCTTTAATTATTACAATCCCAATAATTTTGTTGGATTATTAAATTTTCTATTTTTATTTTGTTTGTTAAATCATTTGTCATAAGTAATTTTAAAAAGTTGAAAAATTTATGGCATAATGTAATTAAAAATCATTCATTTGTTGGCTAATTGATATTGACAATTGAGGTCACCCACTTTAAAATTATTTCAATAAATTTATTTGACGTTTGAAGTATAAACTCATACACTAGTTTCATAAATTTAATTCAATTTATTGATAATTAAAATTAAATTCAATTAACATTGATAACAATATATGGTTCTACAATAGAAGCAAATTTAATTAAAAATTCATCGAAATTGTTCTATAATCTATTGAATAATAATCAAATCTAAAACATATATTTATCCTGATGAAAAAGAGTAATTTAGTTTTACCTCTAATGTTTATTAATAAATTGGTTTTTATATTTATTTTTTATTGACTATTAGTTACATAGTAAAGTATCAAAAAAACTTGTGAGACTAATTAGTCGAGTTATAATGATTTTTAAGTCACATAAAACTACAAATTTTAAATTACAAATTGAAAAGAAAAATTGTAATTATTTTCAAGTTATTAAAAAAGTATTTAATAATAAAATGAAATGACTTTATCTAATACTTATTTTTATAATTGAAAAAAATCCAATTATATTTGTTTTTAAATTTTTTAGCTGCTGCAGTATATTGAAAAATAATTTTGTTATAGATAATAGATGAACTTTTCTATATAAATATTATAAAATTTTAGCTTTATTTAAATAGCAACACAAAGAATATATTGGAAATATTTTCAATTTTATATTTTGACATGATGATGTGTAATAAGTTTATTGAAAATTAATATAAATAAAAATTGATACTCGATAGCGAAAAAATTCCATATAAAATTGAAAATTTTCTTTTGAAGTCTACTTTGACAAAATTTTTTTATTAAATAAAATATTTATATCTTTTAACATGTATAGATAAAAAAAAGTTTCAAATATAGTTTATATATTTTTAAGGAATTTTCAAAGCATCAAATATATTAAAAATATTAAACAAAAAATTAAATATTTCATTTACTTTTATTGCCAGAGTCATTTCAAGTTACTTGAATTATTTCAATCCTTTCACCCTTGGTAATCCATAAGATAAATTTTAGGTATAAAAATAAAAAAATTAATCAATAAGTATTAATAGAATTTTAAAAAAAAATTGCATTTAAATAATAAAGATGAGGGACAGTTACTTTTGGATATGTCAATGAAAATATTTGGGTCAAAAATTGATCGCGTAAATATTCGGATCTCAACACGATATCATCGCATTAATTCAGCATGAAATATTCAATAAAAAATACTGAAAATAAACATTATCAACGTACAGCCAATAAGAAAGAAAAATAACCATATATAATTGGCTAATTGACTTTTATTTTTTAAATAAAAAATATGCCAATATTTTCGTTGCTTTTATTTTGTCAATTTTTCAATGAGACATATTTCAATTTCACCTAAACTTTTTGTTGATTTATAAAATAATATTTAATTGATAAATTAATGTGATTAATTATGCTTTTGATAATCAATAATTTAAAGTTGATTTTGATTAAATTAAAGGGTGAAGGGGCATGTTGGTATACTGGCGTTTGCTGATCGCAGCTGGCATTGCGGCAGCCACAAATGGCTTGTCAGCTGCATCCGCTAGTTATCAAGAAAGTGCCAGATATTCAAGTTATTCCGGCAACACTGGTTAACAACAACATCAGCATCAAAAGCAATTGGATGTAGACCATCTGAATTTACATGTAATAATAAGCACTGTGTTGCACAAGATAAATTTTGTGATGGTGAAGATGACTGTAATGATAAATCAGACGAGCCAAAATATTGTACACGTAAGTATTACTTTTTTCGAAATATCCAAGTTGATTAATTTAATCAAATTAAACTTCAAAATTAACACGTAAAATTATGAACTTCTATCAGCAGATCAGCAGTAATTGTTAATTATTTGTTGTTATTTTTCAAGATTTATAAATTAGATTTAACTTAAAAATAAATTTGTATTTTAACTAACTCATTGGAAGAAAAATTATTAAAAAATAATTAACTGTAAGCTGTGGGCTTGATTTTGAATTTTTTTTCAATTAAAAGGGAATAATTGTTGGTGAATATTATTGAATGACGCTTGTCTATTCACACTTGCATATAAATGATGCTTCATTAGTTACAAGCTACCTTAATGTTCAACTATTCAACTAATTGGTTCAACCAATTTCCATGTATTCACTTTACTTCTAGCTTCTGGCTTCTAGCTTCTACGTTTATGTACTTGTTAAGCACTTGTAACACGCCATGACAATTAGCAACCTCAAATTTTCCTCATCATCATCATCATCATCATCATCATCATCACTGTAATTATCATCTTGTTCTTGATATATTTTTTTTTTTATACTTAATTTTTACAGCTTGTAATAGGACTCTTTATGGCGATGTTGGACGAACTTATGAGGTGGAAGTGCGACGACCCAGAGAAGATCGACTTCCATTTATCTGTCATTTAAATTTTACTGCTGGTGGTGGTGATCTTGGTGATTTGATCCAGGTAATTTAACAGACTCTATTTGTTACTTAATCTATCTATCTATTTTACTAACTACTTATTTTATTATTTTTTTTTTTAACTGTTATTCAAGATAAATTGACTCGAATATGCTTCTTTTTTTTTTTATGTAAATTACATTCTGCACCATCTAATTTTTATGTAAAAAAAAAAAAATCAGCTAAGAAATTGACATTTACAAAGTTGACATGGAAAAAAGAATATTTTTTCTGTATTTCTTTTGTAAATTTACCTATTTATCAGTAAGAAATTTAAATTAAATTTTCTATTGTTTAACACTGTGTTAATAATTCGACAATTTTTCTTCAATTTAAATTTGAATTTAACATTGATTTTTCGAGTGAGATAAAATAAATTACACTGATAAATTATTCTGTGTATTAATCTTTTGATAAAATACATATTAAATTTATTTTTAATGATTTTTATTTATACAAATTTCGATTGTAACACAATTAGCTCAATCAAAAATTTTAAATATATTTTGATGACTTTATGTATTTATTTTAGCAATTATTTTAATAAGGGATGATTTTTTTTTTGGGTTTAATGAGCAGTTGACATTTGACACGTTCACTGTTGGACGGTTTTTATCATTTACAAATGAAGGATGCCCAGATGGTTTTATGACAATACGAGAAGAGGGTCGTCCAGCAACGGGTGGCCAATGGTGTGGTAGTGCCTGGGGCTATACAGTTTATTACAGTGAAACACATTCAATCAATCTCACTTTATATCTCGCAAGATTATCTGAACAGGTAAGACAATTTACATGTACATACATTTGTTTTTTACCCTTATTAATCTACCCTTTTTTTATTTGAATTTTTAAATATTTCACTTGACTAAACTCCCATCTTTCATTTACCTCAAAAAGAAAAAAACAAACCCATAAATTGTAAATTAATCTTGAATAATTTATTTTTTTCAATTACTTAAAAAACAAGGTCATTAATTTATGTTTTTTATTATTTATTAATAAGCTTATTTGTTGATAAATGTAAAAAAAAATTTGAATTTTTTCTTAACAAGTTGATCAATCAAAAAAAATTTTAATCAAAAGTTTTACATTAATAAAAATATAAGCAAATAAATAAGACTCAATTCAAATATTTAATTCAATTTTTAACTAATGAGATTAAAATATTTTAAAAGTTTTTTTTTCTGTTTATCAAACGATTGGAAAAAAAAATTCTAAAGAGATCATACAAAAAATAAAAAAATACTTTTTATATTTTATTTTTAATGATTGTTTGTTGGGTAAAAGTTTTCTTTGAAAAAAAATTTATACTTTATTATTTTGTTTGTTTATTATTTCAACTTGAAGGGTATTGGATACAACTTTGACTTCAAGTTATCATACAAGTTTTTAAAAAAAAGTGAAGCACACCTGAGATACGGTAATAATACAATGTCAACATGGCGTGGTGAACTTGTTAATGGTACATATTGTGACAGAATATTAACAAGATGTGATACAAGAGCATGTCGTTTACAATCACCAAATTATCCTGGTGTTTATCCAAGAAATGTCACATGTTATTACAAAGTTGAACACAATCGTGCACCACCTGGACATCGTGCATTACTATCAATTAGTCAAAAAAATAGTCATAAAATTCATATTAAAGATCAAGTTGTCAAGTACGATAGAAGCCAACGAATATTAAGGTTTAAAAAAATCATATAAATTAATGATAAATAATGATAATTATTGTGTTATTATAATTGTTGTAATTATTTTTTCAACATATTTAAATTATAGAGTTTGGGAACAGTGTAATGTTGTGCAAGATTATCTGACTGTTTACGATGGTGGTACCACATTAGATCGTGTACTTGTACGTTTATGTGGTGGTGATGCAATTCCGGATATTGTCAGCAGTAGAAATACAATGTTACTTGAATTTCATACATCACCATATGACAATCCATTTCATCCAGTGCCATTGTCATTTCTTCCTGGTTTTGAGCTCGACGTTAAAGTATTATTTGTCGATGACAAATCAAGTACATTTGTTAATGATCATTTGAATTGTAATTTTTATATATCAAGTTATGATAATTTATCTGGTTTATTGGAAAATCCTAAACATTCATTACCACCAAACACAACATGTCGCTATCATTTTAAAGGTAAAATAAATGAAATTGTTTGGATATCATTTATTAAATATTATGCTGCCAATACTGATCCAACAACTAGCATTGACAATGGTAATGAGTGTAATACTAAACTACTTATTTGGGATGGTGATCAATCATCTGATAAAAAAAATACTAAAAAAGTAAGTTTAAATATTTTAATAATTTAATAAATACATATGATTATTATTAAAAGTAAAAATTGATTATTTATTCATTCGATTATGTTAATAAATTTATTTTCATTAAATTTATGTGAAAAAATTTAAAATACTTTTCAGACATCAAAATTAATGGGTCAATTTTGCAAAGACGACATACCGTTACTTTGTGATCATAGTCTTTTACGTAATAGCAGTCGTCATACACGTCCTTGCAGTTTATCTGAGAGTTATGTATCAACTGGTAAAGATTTAACACTTGAACATATACTACGTCAAGGAAGTGCACTGTATCCAATAAGTTTTGTTTTACGTTATGAATTTGTTCATAATTCAATATCATGTGATGAAATATTTTCATCATCATCAATTAAAAATCCATCACAATTATCATCAAATAAATCAACAATTAAAAATAATATATTATCTGGTAAATTTACATCACCAAAAAGTGTATTTTTTTATGGTCGTGGTGGTGCACAAAATTTAAGCTGTACATATAAATTTGTAACAGATAAAAATCATAAAATTGAATTAATATTAAAGAAAGCCCTATTTGGTGATAAAAAATGTATGACATATATTGATCCACTTGTTAATCGTTGGACATGTGAAAGAAATAAATATGACGTTAAAAATAATGGCTTTGCTGAAATAATAATATCAGAAACACCTTGGAATGGTATAAAACTTTATCGTGATTGTTTATGTTCAAACATAAGTGATAATAATATTATTATTATTAAATCATTAACATCAAATATTGTTGAGTTAAAATTTACAATAGTACATATGAATATTAGCCAGGATTACAGTGATTATTTATTTGATGGTGAATATAATTTTATTGATAATATTAATGACAAAAATAAGCAATCATGTCCATCGAGATTTGATGAAAGACGTTTACGTGGTACAAGTGGTGAGATATCATTGAAAAGTCCATTTCCAAATTATTCAAATGACGTTGTTGCTGTTGATGAAATACTTAAAAACACTGAGGATGTCACAGCAACACAATGTATCAATGAGCCATGGCTAATTGAACCAGAAGATACAAGAATTAATTTTCTTTATTTACGTACAAATGGATTTTCAATAAACAATGATAATATTCAAGATTGTAATACTCTTAATCGTATTATTGTTTATTCAGCTGATAATACATATGAAAAAAGTATAATATGTCCAGAAAATAATAACGACAAAACTAAAACTGTTGACTTTTTTTCTGGTGGATGGAATTACTCAGCAATAAATGGTACATTAACAATGAATTCAATGCTACAACATTCACGTAGTTTTATCGTTGAATTTTTACAACTTGAACCTGGTTATTATGCTGTCACATGGATTGCAATAACAAAACGTGCAATGCCAGAAATAACTAATGAAAATTCAATTATTCTATCGTCTGATGATCAATGTCCATACAGGTAAATTGATAATTTTATTTTTCATTATTAAAACAATTTAATTTCTTTTGTTTTCTTCTTTTATTGACTCTTTTTTATTTTTTTTAACTCAATTTAATTGACAAGTATTGACGTGGTTATATGTATAATAGACTGTCAATATTCTGTCATTTTAAAAATTGAATTATTCATTGTCTTGAGTCATTAATGGTTAAAAAAAATTGACAGTCATTATTGATTGTTATAAATAAACATATTTTAAGTGTTGAGATAATTAAAAAAAAAAAAATATATCACCTTTGGTACTTTTAAAGACAAAAATTATCGTATATTTTGTATTTTTTTAGTGTTTAAATCAACTGAGATATCCACATATGAACAATTTATAAAAAAAGTCATTAATAATATGTCAAATAGTATTTATTTACACTTCAATGAAACAATTCTTGGAAATTTAATTTTTTTCAATTTCATTCAACAAATAATGAATGAATTATTTCCGGGAATAGAGCCGTGTTTTTTCTCAGAATTTGGCCCTTTAAAACCGGCTTTTTGAGGTCACTACATTTCTGGGAATTTACGCGCGCGTATTGGCCTACTTTAATTCCGAGAAATACTGGCAGAAATTTAAATGCCCTTTCTTTTTTGTTTATTCAATGAAATTTAAATGACTTAAAATACTCAGTTTTATTGTTTATTTTTTGGGGATTTTTTATTCATTTTATTTGTTTTATTGGTCGCTTTTTCTTTTGTATATTTTATTTAAATCTTGTCATTTATTTTTACATTTATTTTTGCATTGTAATAAAAAAAATACATCACTCTTGTCAATTTTAGGGTATTTAAAAATAGTGTTTATGGTTTTTTTACTTAGCAGCGGGTAAATAACATAAATAAATTAATAAATTAAACAAAAACAAATAAAGTGTTTTTTTATATTTAAATTTTTTTCTAGATGTCCAGAAATACAAGCTTGTATTAGTTCAGTACTTTGGTGTGATGGTGTACGTCATTGTCCGTCTGGTTTTGATGAAGAAGAAGATAATTGTTCGTACAGATTTGGTGTAACACTTCTTTATGTTGCAATTGGTGCTGGTACATTGGGTATATTTTTAATATTATTATTAGCAACTGGTTGTCTTAAGTATTGTCTGTATCGTCATAAAACACGTAAAAAAAAAAAAAATGTTGCATTGAATGTCAATCATTTACATGTTAATCATACGCATCAACATAATGGTATGACAAATAGCAATAATAGACTTGGTGAACGTTATAGTATCACAACACCTCAAGATATGTACATGGATAATTATGGCAAAGACAGTATTTGTTGACAATACGCCATTGCTGATGTAGAAACAACTGTGTGATCATTTATCATTTTTTTCTTCAAATCATTTCAATATTTTATACGCAATTAAGCTTTTAATTTATTCAAAATCATTTATTAATTTATATTGATCACACTGTGGTTAAAATATTAATACGAAATTAAAAAATTTTATTACAAGTAAAATGGAGCAATAAATAAAACAAAAGTACGAATTTGAAAATAAATAATCCTCAAAATTTTAAGTTTAAATTTATAAATTAATATTATAACTTAAGAAATGTTAAGTAAATTTTTACTGTATACACAACGTGATTAAAAATAGTTTTTGTATTTTTTTTAATTTTCATTTTAAATTAAGTTGATAATTGATATTGTGCTCTTTGGCAATCCTGCAAAACTTGCTAATGAAAATAAAATAAGAAGATTTTCTTTGATGGCGTGGTGTTGATGATAAGAATGTTCTTTTATTTATTTTATTTTTTTTTTTTTTGTCGAAAGAAAGCAAAGGACTATTTCTGTCGTGCCAAATAATGATTTACTGGATTTGTGAAGTTTTTAAGATTTCAAACATGATACGAGAGGAAAAAAAAAGCAGCATTAGTAATTAAATTGAAAAAAAAAGAGGAAAATAAAGTTTTGAGGACTGAGGGCTGTGCAGAGTTGCGTGAACCAGGCTAAGGGAGGGATTGAAAAAAATCAATAAATTTGTTTGTGTGTGGATGAAAACAATTTAAAAGATTTTTTTTTTTTTTTTGCAAATTGTCACTCAGACTAGATCACTATCCTCTTAAAATAATATTTATAATTATTATAATAATAATAGTAATAATAATATAAAATTGAGCGAAAAAAATTTCAATTGCTCAGCAAAAAAAAGTACTATATTGAACGATAATGAGAAAAAAAATAAATTAACATTTTTAAAAATCAATGAAAAATTTAATTCTCAATGAAAAATTTAATTCTATCAATTTTATCACCATACAAAAATTTAAAATAAAAAAAAATACAATTTCATTATTGAAAGAATGTCAATGCATAGAGATGAAGAATGTAAAAACAAATTAAAAAAAAAATGTAATTTCAAAATAGAAAAAATTCAATACTCGTATTCCAAAAGATAAAAGCTATAATTTATTACTGACATTAAATTTTTTTTTAAATTTTTAACTCAATTTTCCGTCTTTATGAAAAGCTCAAGTATATTTAATTATTTATATAATCATATTATCAACAAATAATACCCTCAAAAGCAATAT
>JAPYYR010004151.1:0-10095 GCA_030523065.1 Aphidius colemani | reverse complement strand
TTGTTAAAATAAGTTTTTTATTCAAGAAAATCATTTTTTATTTTTTATTTTATTACGCATCCGTTGGCCATTTTTTTCTTTTTTTTTTTTTTTTTTTTTCCCCTTTTTTTTTCTTTCCCCTTTTTTTTCTCTCTCTCTCTAACTTTTCAACTGTTTTTTTTTTATCTTTTTTTCCTGGAATTCAAGATGGATGATTTATTATTTTATAAATCTTAAGTTGTAATATGACCAACTTATTTAAACTTGAATCATAAACTAATAAAATATAAATGATTTAATTTTTATGTAATTTTAATATTATTTTTTTATTTTTTTTTCAGAACCATTTGATATACGCGGTAACAAGACGCCTTTGGTGAGATTTTGTGGTCATCCAGTATGTGAATTATGTTCTAAAAAACATGCACTTGAACCATGTTTGATTTGTGGACGTTTACCGAGACCTGATCAAGCCAATACGTTGTCACCAATAAATGCATATGTTGTTGGAATAATATGTACGAGTATGTCGTCACCAAAAGTCGTTGATACCATTGCTGATGAGCCAGACTTGGTCTTCACTGATACACTTGAAGCCAAAATCAAGAAGGCTTCAATTTTTCGTAAGTTTACATGTATTTATTTTATTAATTTTAGCAATAAATTCAATTATCCAATTGTTTTTTGTTTGATATATCCAAGCCGTCGTTAAACTTGATAATTTTATTTTTCCAACATCTAAACAAAACAATTATTTATTTATTTAAAATATATATTTTCATTGTTATTTTATCAACAATTAAATAGTGCTAAATAATAATATTAATAAAATCAACAAATACTTGATACAAAAATTAAAAATAACGTCGGTCTTGTTGATTAAATAATAAAAAACAAAAAACAACACAATCAAGCAAGTTTTGTTGAGTCTCGTTTGTTGACATCAAGATGTTCTGTCTAAATAACATATCAAAAATAAAACTAGCTCGGTGATCACGTTGATCAATAGGTAGTTGTTATTATTATCATTTTTTTTTTTCAAATTAATAGAACATTGTATCGAGTGTCACGGCGAAGCTGATGCTAAATGCAATGATTGTCCACAGTCATCAGGTGTTACTTATTTTTGTACATCATGTTTTGTCAAGGTATTAATATTTTCAAAAATTAATTGATTGTTTAACAAGATAAATTATTAATTATATTTTTAAATGTATTTTCAAGTATCATTCATTTAATTTGAATCAACACCACAACATGATTTCATTGTCATCAGACAATACAAATGGTAAAATTAAACTTGAAAATTATTGTCTGATACATCGCAACCAAAAGAACACACATTATTGCGCCGATTGCGCCACATCATGCTGCGAAATATGTGTTGTTGAAGTTCATCGTGTTCATTCATTTATGAGCATGATCGACTGGGTAAGATGAATCATTTTATCAATGATAATTTACCTTATGATTTACCATTCATTGAACTAATATTTACTTGTCGTTATTTTTAATTTTGTTTAGAATAAAAATTATCTGGCACAACTTAATCATCTGTATCACACTGTCGGGAACAACATGAAACATCTCTACAATGCAACAAAGGTTAGTCAATTTAAAATATATTTATTTTCATTTTTATTTACAAAACAAAGTCAGATAAATTATTACAATTCAATACGGTTCTTAAAAAATATAAAGGTACTTGATGCGTTGATAGGAAAATAATAAATTTTATCGTTTAATTATTCGTTAAATATCACTGATAAAATTTAACTTGTTATGCTAATAATAAACCTTCACCGAGTAAAAAAAGTAAATAGACAAACAAAAATTATTATCAGTTAAAATTTAAATAATAGAAAAATTTTAATATGAAATTTTTTAAACAAAAAAAAATAACAATTAGGTACTGAATAGCGCTGTTTGATGATCAAGAACAGTCTCATTAAAAAAAAATTAGAAAAATAAAAAATTAAATTATCATATGACTAGAGAAAAAGACAAATACTTGGATTATTTTTATACCCGTTTTTTTCGTTTTGATATTATTAAATTCAACACCACTAAAGAACAAAAATTTAAAAATTATTTTCCTTTAAATTTGATAGTTGAAGATTAAAATCAAGCTGGTTGATTGTTTTTTTTTTTTTTTAAATAGAAAATAATGGCAACGAGACAGGTCACATGATCCATAATTTTACATAGTGCTATTATTATTTGATTGTATTTTTTCTTTCGTCTTTTTCTCCATAGCTTTTTTTAATTTTTTTTCTTTCATTTTTTCTTCCATTTCTTTGAATTTAAGTTCAATATATTTATCAGCTTCTGGGCCAGTAAAATCTTCGGGAAATTTTGGCATAATAGGTAGAATAAATTTATATAGTCTTTCATTTAAAACGTATAATTGTGTTGTTGATTCACACTTGACATTGAACCACCAATCACACGTCAAAGCAGCTTGACTGAATATCGTACCATTTGGACATAAAAATGATGATTTACCACCATTCAAATCACAATAATGCCATGCCTAGATAAAAATTAAATAATAGATATAATTAATTAAAGAAAAAAAATACAATTCAAACTGAAAACTAAATACTCACTTGACATTCTGATTCAGGGTCACCAAAAAATCCCTTGTATCTTTGTTTTTTACATTCAAAATTAGTTTTTGGTATTGATGAATAAGCTGGATAGTCAATAAATGGTTTTCCTCTGGTTGCTCCATATTTAATGGCCATTGTTGGTATAACAAGTGGATTACCAATAAATTTTTCATCAATATTAATATGTTTATTTGGTAGCTCAGGATTTTTATTACTAATAAATTCTTCTTCATCAATAACATCATGATTATTTGTTAATTTTACATTATTATTTATAATTATTTGTGGTTTTTGTTGTTCATCTTCAATATTATCATGATGATTATCATAATTATCATAGGCAGGTTGTTCATTATCACTAATATCCTGGATTGTTGGTGTATAATATTCAATAACACTTGGATTTTGTGTTTGTGATTTATAAGCTGAATATGGTATTTTTGATTTATCATTATTTTTATATGTAACAGATTTAAAATGAACATCTTCTATATCATCATCATCGATTGTTGATTGTAGTAGGGGTTTTGATGTTGCTTGATAACGTGATTCAGTAACGACTTTTGGTCTAACATATTTTTTATTAAAATTATCATTTTTGATATGATTTATTGGTAAATTATAATCAGTTAATTGAATTTTTTGTTGTTCTGTTTTTTTACCGTGTAATAAGCCAAGTATTTCAACTAATGTTTTAATACTTGAATCAATATTATCACGATTTAACATTTCCGGTAGTCTATTTGTTAATTGTAAACTTTTTAAAATATTGTCATTTTGTATTATTGGATTACGTTGTTGTTGTTGTTGTTGTTGTTGTACTTGGTGTTGGTGTTGTTGATGATGATGATGATTAAATTGATGTTGTGGAATAAGACGTTGAGGATGAGAGTAAGATAGAGTACGTGGTGGTTCAATTTTTACGTATCTTATTGGTTCGTAGCCTTCAACTTGATAGTAGTCTTGTGTTTGTTGTTGGTGTTGTTTTGTTAGACGTGGTATGTAGTCAATCAGATACTCTGTTTGGGGATTTATCAGCTTTTGTTTGGAGTAGTCGTGTTCGTAAATTGGAGGATTTTGAGCAACCTATAACAAATAAAAATAACATTTCAATTATTTATTTTTATTACTTGAATTTTTTTTTATTTTTAATTAAAAAAAAAAAGATTAATTAATTAGAAATTATATATACTTGTCCATGTTGTGTTTGTTCCTTGGAGAAATATCTACTGTCTTGAATATTTTGTGTTGTTATTTCTGGATAATTTTGTCTTCTATCATACTCACGATAAAAGTCATCATAATTATTAATTTTACTTGTGTACTGAACTGGTCTAAAGTAATCATTATCATTTCCAAGATCCTTGGGATCATATTGTATTGATGGCACAAATCTGTCTGTTTTAATTAATGTCGTTGGTCGTTGTTGTTGTTGTTGTTGGCTAACTCGATAATTATTAACTGGTCTTGGTTTAATTAGTCTTCTTGTTTGCTTCAACATTTCCGGTTGTGGTAATTGTTCATCTCTTTCATAACTTTGTCCTTGATTGTTAACATAATTATTAGCAACAAATGAACTCATGTAAGGAATCAATCTTCTATATCTTTGAACTGTGTTTTTAAATTCTTCAAATTCCAGTTCACTTATATCATCATCGTCATCATTATTGCTTTCATCAACTGTTGAATTATCCAATGAATTAATTTTTATCGTCAAAAATACTGCAACAAAATGAACAAAAAAAAATTAATACAAAAATAAAACTTTTAAGCATCAAAAAGATTTTTTTAATTTTGATAATAGAAAATATAAAAAAGAAAATTAAACAATAGGGGTCTCGTTATTAATTCCTCCGGTCGACTTTGGTAAAAAAAAAAAAAATATAAATATGAAAAGAGAATAATTGCCTGGACTTTTCCGCTTGGACAAAATTAATTTCAGACAAAAAATAGTGTTTTTTTTTTTTTTTAAATTTCTTTTCTCCAAAATGACAAGACAAGAATGAATTGAAATATTATTTTTATTTTCAAAAATATGCATGTTGTTGTGGGCAATGTATTTTTTATTTTCGAGACATTAACTTGTTTGAACAAAACATTTTAGAATTTTCCACTTTCACACTCTAAATATTTCTCATCCATGATAACACTGTGTCTCCATTGTCATCAACCTCGACCCGGTTCATAAAAATATTCCATTTAAAAAAAATTAAAACAATATTTTAATGAATATCATATAAACCCATTATACTCATCGATGTAACAAAGCCTCTATTATTTTATTTTTCGATTATTTTTTTTCCTCAATTGAATTTTACTTTCTTTTTTTACAAATATATACATTTTTTTTATTTATTAAATTGTTTTTTTTATTATTTTTTCGTGCATTTTTGTCTCCACGCGTGTGACATCAAAGGATATCATTTTGTTACGCATACGTACGCGTTCAGTAGACCAGAGGTAAAAAATATTGACTATGTATGACCATGCATTGAGTTTATGCGTTTATGGGTGTGGCATATATATCTGTACACACAAAAGTGAAATATATATGCTAAAAAAAAATGATAATAATAATAAAAAAAAAATTGCAATTCGATTCTGAAATGAAACGCGACTAGGAAAATCCACCTCTCTTGTCACTGGCTTTATTAATCCAGTCAGTGTATGGCCAACACAATAGGTGATTGAAAATGATAATAATCATGATGATAATAAATAAAGTTTGATAAATACCACGTGCAAATTTGATGATAAACTTGAAAATTTGAAAAAATATCTTCAAAGTGAATTTTATCATTTAAAAAAAAAAGCAGATTACATGAATAAACATTTAATTCGTTTAATTGAAAGAAATTTTTCTATTGCCAGTTAATAGGTCAGATAATTTCTATTAGATATTTTTTTTATTTGTGAAATATTATTCAATAGGATATTTTATTTCAAAACAATTTGACAGATAAATTTATATTCCAAACGTTTTGATAAAATATATACATTTTTAAAATTATTTAACAACAAACGAATTTAATAAATCAAAATTCAATTTGTACAGATTGTGTATGTTCACTAATAAACAGCATGTTTTTTTTTTTTTTAAATTAATTTTCATTTTTATGATTGAGAAAAGAAAAATTGTAACGTAGCAATATATACTCAATTAAAATGAAATTGGCTGTTCTGTTTTCGTTGATATAAATTTGAGTAAATGGAAAAAATACTAAAACAAGCAAAAAAGGGGGATTGATATCAAGCAAAAAAATATTTGGCAAATTTTCTTTTTTTTTTTTCAATTTTAAATTCAACAATTCGATGAAAAATGTTTTATTCCAACGTCACGACATGTGTCGAGACCCTTTGGCTTGTTTTTCCACACAATAAATTACTTTATCATCGCAATAACTTTTTTATTTTTTTATATTTCTGTACTCAATTTGTTTTATGTTTTTTCTTTTTATTGCTCAATTGGGAACTTTCTGTCAAAGATTGTCAATGTTTATTTTATTTTTCAACAAACTCTGTTGTGTATAAATGTTGTTTAAAAAAATTGTTGGATGACGCCTGGTGACCAGCAATGTTCCATAAATAAATCGCGAATCACAACGAAGCGTAACCTGTATTTTATTCTGGGTATTTTATTTAGTACAGAATGCGATTTAATCGGATCGATGGTTTTTAATTGCTTTCTCTATTGATATTGCACCATTAGTGTCCTCTCTGTACGAATATGGTTTATTTATTTTTCGTTCTTTTCAAGATATTTTTATTTAATTTATTTATTTATATTTTTTATTATAATTAACCTTTTAATTGACTCTTGTCTCATTTAATAACTCGTGATTATTGTTTTGTCCATTGAAATAATTTAAAAACAACACAATTGAATTTAAAAAAGAAATTATCAAATGATTTTATAATCCTCAATAATTTCATTAATAATATTCATGCATTTCTGGATAAATCCATTTTTTTTTTTAGCTATTAATATAAATTGTTAAATTAAATATTCAAAAGTGTGAATAATAAAATATTATTTCATTAAAACAACGAGTTTAAAAGTAGAAAAAAAAAATAATGAAAATTCTGTTTTAATTCAAAATACAAAGGAAAAAATAATACAAATGAGCTTTTTTTTTATAAATCAAAAGTCTTTTGTAATTTGATTATTTTTGATTTGGCATTATTCCAAAGAGAAACGTGCGAATTTGAAAAAGTCACCAAAAGCAACCAAGATCCCAATCTTTCTTATTTCCAAACACATTTTCTAACCATTTTTTTTTTTTTTTATATATTTTCTTTTCTCTTTAACTTTTTTTCTCATTTCTAGTCTCATTTCTTTTATTTTTTTTTAAGCAGCTAGTTTTTTTTTTGTCTAACTTTTCTTTTGGCATTTTTTTCTCACAGTATATAGCTTTCAGGCATATTTTTCCACTTGTCGTTGGCGATTGTACGTATGTCGAATATCAAATACAAAGCGGAACAACTGGCCAAGGTTGTTTCCTTCTGTACAGTAACATGACTCAGTACTTGTTGTGTAATACCTTTTGTACATGAACGTGACCAGGTTATACGATACTCTTACCACCTTTCAATGGGATTCTATATCCTTTACCAAAATCATGATCCCTTTTTTTCTTTGATTTTTTTGTTTTTTTTTTATTATTATATTCCGACCAATCGTCGTTTATATATTTACAAATCTACTTGTTCTTTTTCCTCTTTTTATATCGTTTTTTATTTGCATTTATTTCTTTATCCGTTTATTTCTTTTATCTTATTTTTTTATCACTTAAAAAAGCATTATTTAATTCAAAAAAATAATAAAAAGATTAATATTTCAAGAGCTGTATAATTTTATTGCTATTTTGTTACGATAACGTGTGAAATAATTATTCATGGAATTTGATTGAGCCATTATGGCCTTTCATTTTAACTTTATGAATTGAAAAAGATAATTTTATTTGTTTTTTTATCGCGTGCTGAAGTCATTAGAATGCATGCGATGTATCAAAGAATGAAAAATCGTTGTAACATTGATAATTTGCCTGCGAAAGAATGAAAAAATATTATGTAAAGTTTAGAATTAATGACAGTACAAGAGGAATGTGTTGATTACATTGAAAAGTAAATGCACACTTTCGATGTTCCATTAAAATCGTCACAAGAAAATCAATGAAACTCTTGTATCATCTTGATAATAATCCTTTCAAATTAAAAGTAAATTAGTGTCGTTATCTTTGATCAACTGCCAGTTATTTTTATTGATTAAAAAATAAATTAAAATTTTATCCTTTCGTAAAGTTTAAATTTTTTTAAATAATTAAATATACAAATTGATCTTGAAAAATTATTAAAAATATCAACTTTAATATTTATTTTTGTTAATTTTTAATTTTACAATATTAAAAAAATTAAATTTCTCAAGTTTTAATTAATTTTTCAAATAACTTTATTTATTCAATTTTTTTTTTTTTTCATTTTAATTATTTCTGTATTTAAAACTAGTCGTAAAATGTAGAATATTAATTGAAAGTTTATCAAAGAAAGCTGATCCACAAAATAAAAATTCTTTAGATAAAATTTTAACGTAATAATAAAAAAAAAAATATATAAAAATATATTAGTTCAAGTAGTAAAAATAAAAAATAGTCATAAAAAATAAAAATAATATCTTTTTGTCATTAATTTGATAAAAAAAAAAAAAAAAAATTCATCAATTAGAAAGCAAATTTAGCCGAGTACCTTTATCATTTACTTACTTTTATCTGCAAATAAAAAAATAAAATATTGAAAGAAAGAAATCAGTGTCGACAGAAAAAATAGATAAAAAAAATAAATAAAAAAGGTCATACATGCGCGTACGTTGTTCAAGATTTTCCACTTGGTATCACTCATGGGTACTTGCATATATTTGCACATGAAATACAAATAAATAGAATCTCTAGGTTTTTTTTTTTTATATTTTTCCCTTTAAAATAAGGTGCTTTCTATTTTGTCGGAAAAACACTTGTCGGAAGTGACTGTGGCGTTAATAATTCATCGCAGCGTGACGATACAAAAGTTTAAGATGGTCATTCACCAATAAAAATGGACATTATGGTCATGAACACATGTGCAATGCAAAGGTGAATGTGAAAGAAAGTTTTCTTATAAATATATTACAAGGCTTATCTCTCACATCAAAATTTATGGTCATTTTAATTTTCCTTCATAAAAATATAATCAAGCTTGAATGTCTTATTTACAATTGAAAATGAAAATTATTGTTTCGCTATTTTTCAAATTTATTAAAATTATTATTTTATTATTTATCAATGATTTTAACGGGAAGCTTAATTACTCAATATAATATGTTCCATCATCTTGACTTGCTTTCACAGTTGAACATGTCCCCCTGTCAGTTTAACTCATCAAAATGTTCTCAAATATTTATATATATTTTCCCTTTCTACGTTTCTTAAATGGTAAATTAACGAGATTGAAAAAGAGGTCAAAAAGGATATGAGTTTCTCAAGTTTCACCAAAGTCCAACTGTGTGGCTTCATTAAATTTTTATTTTTATTTTCGTTTAAACTTGTCAGACAGAAGATAGGTCAACCAAGTATTAATAACTCGTTTTAAAATAAGAATTTAATTGATTAAATATTTTAATCGTTATTCATAGATTTTTTTATAATACATTTGTCGAATTTATTATTAATTAATTATTATATCTTCTAAATATTACTACTATTTAATATTCAATATTTTTTACATCTTTTTTAATGTTGAATCAATTTGTTTAAATAATTTTATGATAAAATTTAAAGCTTGATTTTTCGCAACAATTCAATGATTCATTGAATTTAAAAAAATGAAATTTTTCGTTTTTTACATTTTCAAGGGGCTTCTTTTATAGTCCACGGGACTTTTTACACATACAACTTTATTATTTTATATGAAACATTTTCTCAATGTGCATTTATCGTGATTCGATATCATTGAATTCACTTGAAGAGTCTTATTTTATTTTTTTAGTTAATGTTTCGTTCTTTTTTATTTTTTTTCCTTTGAGTATGGTTTTTTTTCTTCTTGATTTTTCAATTTTTCCTTTTAACTTATTTACCATTGTTATATATATATATATTTGATGGTTTTGCTCTTAGTGTATATATAAAGCATAAGGCGTTGTCGTTGTTAGATGCCAGTACCTCTTGTCCTAGAAACGACGTTTGCAGGCAACAAGCGAACCGTGAGGACAAATGGCATTGGTCCATTTAGAAAATAATTTTTTTTTTTATTTTTTATTTGATAACCCTGCAGACACTTCTTGTGATTTTTTTCTTTGATAATTTTCCACCGTAAATTCCAGTGAGTGCAAAAAAAAAAAAAATCGAAAAAACTGTACTTTTATTTTTTCTTCTTCAACAAAATAATTCCCCCAATTGATGGTGACGAAAAAAAAACAATACAATGAACCAGTTACTGTGTAAAAAAAAAAAAAAATGTATATTTTTTTAATTCA
>JAPYYR010004143.1:0-12190 GCA_030523065.1 Aphidius colemani | reverse complement strand
AAAAAAAAAAAAAAAAAAAAAAAAAAATTTAAAAAAAAAAAAAAAAAAAAAGGCAGATTAATTTTTTTTTTTATTATTATTTTTTAAATAATGGAAGCGGACAGTGAATTTTATCAACGAATATTACGTGTAAACATCATTTAAAAAACAAAAAAAAAATATTTTTTTTCCCGTTTTAATATGATGCTTTTCACTCACTGATAATTTAAATTTATCGTGGGTGTTTATACAATTTATGCAAAACACAATAATTTTTATGTTTATTTTTTTTTTAATTTAATTTAATTTTTTTTAAGTTTTCAAAACAGCATTAACGATGAAATGGATTTAACGAATTTTTTTATCAGAAGAAAAGAAGAAAAGAAGAAAATAAAAAAAAAGAAAAAATGTCCCTGATGCTAATTTTTAATATTTTTTAGTTTTTTTCATTTAAATAAATCGATGACAAATTTTAAGAGACAATTTTTCAAAATGCTTTGCTTGAGATGCATTATCTCTAAGTATCACCGGATCTGTTGTCCTTTTGATAAGTAATAGGGGCATTCATTTTTCTTATTTTTTCATTAACTTTTTTATTTAATTTTTTTGTAATTTTTGTAATTTTTTTTTTTTTTGTAATTTTTTAAATATTTTTTAGTACGTCACACCACTTCAAGTCGCGAGTTAATCCAGCACACTTGGTGTATTCACTTTGATGTCATCATTGTGACGAATTCTGTAATTTAATAAATAATAAAGAAAAAAAAAATTATAAAATCAATAATATAATAATAATAATAATGATAGATAATAAAATAATTAATTACCTTCATAATTAACTTGACCATCACCATCAATATCAGCTTCTCTGATCATTTCATCTACCTCTTCATCAGTCAATTTTTCACCCAAATTTGTCATAACATGTCTGAGTTCAGCAGCTGATATAAAACCATTGCCATCTTTATCAAACACCCTGAATGCTTCTCTAATCTCTTCTTCACTATCCGTATCCTTCATTTTACGTGCCATCATTGTTAAAAATTCAGGAAAATCAATTGTACCATTTCCTAAATAAATTAAATAACAATCATTTAATTAATTCAATTATTCATTTATTTATTATCACAACAATACATACCATCAGCATCAACTTCATTGATCATATCTTGCAACTCGGCTTCTGTTGGATTTTGTCCGAGTGAACGCATAACTGTTCCCAATTCTTTGGTGGTGATTGTGCCATCACCATCTTTATCGAACAGCGAAAATGCTTCTTTGAATTCAGCAATTTGTTCTTCAGTTAATTGATCAGCCTATCATAAATAAAATTTCATTAATAACACAATCCATGTTATTGTTTATTTTATCACTTTTATCTATTATCACATGATTTCATTTTACAAGCTAACAACACATGCAGGTGGTAGTTTTTTTTTTTTTTTTTTTTTTTTTTTTTTTTTTTCTTTACTAATAATTTGATAATGGACTTTGCAAGGCTACAAAATTGTGACCACGCCCATACATTAAAAATTTAAATTGCTGAATAAATCCAACTTTTTATTATTCCAATTTTTTTATTTTCATGAGAAATAAAATAAAAAGTACTTGAACAATTTTAAAACAAATTTTTCCACTGTTATATTAATGTAGCAAAGTGTGCGTTGACCTAGTCGTTTTTAATGTTTATTTTAATAATATTTAATAACAATAAATTATAGTGATTGTTTATATTTTATGTTGTTCTTAATCAATTGGTTATCTAAATTTTAATAGTGATATCATTGATACAATAAAATAGATAATAAAATAATGAGTAATATCGACTAAATAATAAAAACAAAATGTGTATAATATTGTTGGACATTTAGCCCCAGTGACCCAGTCTATCATAAATAAATCTTTAAAATAGCAGCATAATATACATAAGGATACAGAGTTATAAAATTTAATTGTAACAGTAGCATAGGGTGAAGAAGGGCATATTGTCAAAAGGAAAAATAGAAAATAAAAATGAGAAAAAAAAAATTGTTTAAGTGTAAGAAAGATGGTACAAGCTGGGCTTGCACGAAAGCACCTACTGGGAAAATCAATAGTATGATATATAGCACAATGGCTGATTGGCGAATGCCGCAACGCGCTATGATCATCCCCTCTACCATCACTACCCGATTAAGTGTTCCAATAAAAATATATTAATTTACAAAACAACTACTATATTGTTATCAACAACAAAGACTTATTACTCATAATTAATTAACAAACAATTTGTTGGTTTTTTTTACAACAAAAAACTACAAAATGACCTTGAAAAAAAAGTACATTTTAATTTTTGGGTTTAAATAAGGATAATTATTGTACAAGGAAAAAATATGTTGAATAAAATAATCACTTAAATAGCGAGTCATAAAAAAATTGATAAGAAATAAAATGATGACAACAATAGTGTCATCAGTATGAGGAATATAAATAATAATTATTATTATTATAAATTAAAGGAACTAAAATGACAAAATAATTAAATATGTGTATATATTTTTGTTATTATAATAAAAAAAATAAAAAAAAATCCGACATTTTGGTGGTCGAGAAGATCCGATCGATGTCTCGCGTATGCGTACATCTATGCTTTGAGGGGGTGGCCAAGTAAGGGTGTGTATATGTGTGTTAACTCGCATGTCTACAATCAATTGCCACGAGAAAGTAATATTATTTTTAAAAGATAATAATAAGCATTTAATAATCAACAACTAAAATTAGAAAAATGAGTGGTAAAAAGAAAGATGTCATTTTTGTGTTTTTTTTTTTTTTTTTTTTTTTTTTCCCGGAAAATAAACAATAATTATGTCACGAAAGTCAAAATAATAGCAAACCGGTGTGTATATTATTATGTTTAATAATTATTTGTTTATTTAAAAAAATAAATAAGCAATAATTATTTATTTTTTATGATTCCCACGTGCACGCAGGCGTTGCGTCAATTTGCCCTCAAATAACGCAAGAAAAATGGCAGCTAAAAGTGAGCAAATTTTATGCAGAATAATATAAAATGAATAAAAAAAAAAAAAAAAAAATTATACATGTGTATGTTAATGTAAAATGAATTTTTTAAATGTGTATAAATGGAATAACAGACTCACCATATTTAATATTAAATTGATAATATGTTTTGTTGAATTGTTGTGTATGTGATGGCTTCAAGTGGTCAAAAGGTGTGGCAATACAGGTATACTGACTTTCCACCACTCAAAATAATTCACCGGTAGAAAATCAAGAGCCGAATTTTAATATCCGTCTTAATAAGCCAAAGATTATTTTATTCCGACAAAGTTCACTTCGTCAATTTACTTATCTGAAAGTTAAATATTAAATTTTCCTATTAGTTTGTTTTTTTTTTTTTTTTTATTTAATTTTTCTTTCTTTTTTTTATTTTTTTATTTTATCAAACCAATCAACATATGTAGATATAAATAAAATTTATTTCTTTTTTTTTATTTATTCTCAAACAAGCCAAAGCCATAATTTATTTACTTTAATAATTTTAGTTTAAAATATTAATGAAAAAAAAAGGAAAAAAAAAATTAGACAAGCTCAAAGTGATGATTGAGGAAACTTCAATATTTCATATGAATAATTAATCACCCCGACTTTATTATTAAAATAAAAAAACTATTTTATATTATTAAAACTGTAAAATGAAACAATATTTAATTGAAAATAAATTTTAATATATATACATATATATATTTGTTATTATAAATAAAAAAACAAAAAAAAAAAAAAAAATACTCGGCCGACAGGAAACGCACTCGAAACAGCAATGGAGGAATGCCTCTTGTTGACCGTACGATGCTCGGTGGTATCACTACGCCGTAGTCACATAAACCCAGGGATGGCAAAGACCCTTTTGGATATAAGCCTTGTGTGTGGTGTATGCGCATAGCGATAAGTTTAATATGCGCATACGCAGCATACAACTCTACTATTATAAATGTATTGGTATTAAAGTAAATACATCTGATGCAGGTCAAATGAGTAAAACAGAGTAAGATATTTTACATTTATCAAATACATGTGTTATTTTATTATTATTTTTATTTTTTATCATCATAAAAGAGAGAAAAATATAGGTTTTGTATTTAAGGGGCGCGTCGCACACTCGCCTACGCGACGCGCTAAGCTAGCGCTTTTTTTCCCCCCCACAATTATTTTTAAAAAAAAATATACATTTTAATCTGGCATAATTTTTTTCATTTTTCTTTATCAATATTACTATTATTATTTATAAAATTAATGATTCAATAGGGATAAATAATATCAATAATAAATATTTTTCTTAATAAATTATGAAGAGTGGGAAATAATAATAACGACATTTCATTGGTTAAAAAAATATTTTTTGAAGTAGAAAAAATAATAATCATAATAATTATACTTCAAATATAGATAAAATAAGACTTTTTTTACATCATTAATTTGTTATTTCTCTGTATTTGACAGGGCTAATATTTATTATTAATAATAATAGATTAATTGTTTTTTTTTTTGGTTGCAAGTTTTTTGGTGTAAACTCGGGGTGCGGTTCTTGCGTTGTTTACTGGACGAGTCCGGGCGAAAAGATCATGGTGAAACGTGATTGGCCGTCGCGCACCTGCAATGCGTCAGACTCACGCGCGACAGCTACACCGCCGCACCATTTTACGACGGTAAAGATACACGGGCCAACACCAGGGGCTCTTTTCCGGCTACTTATGATTATTTGACTTGTTATTATTATTATAATGATTGTGTTAATTTTAATATTCTAATGCTAATGATTATGCTAATATTTATGATGATCATGATGATGATGATGATGATGATATTGACGTTGATGTTGATGGTGATGTGTAAGAATTAAATCTGAGGAGGATGCCGCACGTCAGGCAACGCGCGCGCGCTCTATATACCCATTTAAAAACAACTCGATGCCGCTGATTCTACACCGGGTCAAAGCCAACGCAAACTTTTATTTATTTTTATTTTTTTTTTTTTCTTTCTATAAACAATTTGCCATCTTTATAAAACATTATTCTTTATTTCTTTGAAAGATTTTCCAAAATTAATAGCTTTTCTTATTTTATTATTATTATTTTCTGTTATAATTGATTACTTTTATCTCCTTGTTTTTTTTTGTTCTTTTTATCATCATTTGTTGTTGGAAATATAACATGAGAAAATAATGTATATATTTTCATTTTATCTTCTACACATGGGGAGGCGGAATTTTTGATTGTCATAATAATAATATCACTGGCTTTGTCTAATATATATATATATATATTTTCTTTTTTCTATTTTTCATTTTCTTTCAACTAGCATAGCACGAATAGAAATAATCCCGCGCAGGTCTTTGCGTGATTTATGGTTTGTATTAAAATCACGTAAATCTCCTGTATGAAAAAAAAATAAATAAATAGAAAAAAAAAAAACACCACTAAACAGAAAAATTATTATTAAGAAAATGCGTTTAGAAAAAATTGCGTGACTTTTTATTTTTAATGATAAATCAAACAACGGAAATTTCGTGAGAATTTATATGTTTTTTATTTTATAAAATTTTTTTTATTATCAATTTTATAATCTTATTAAATTTCTTCAACGCAACAACTCACGTGAAACACTATTTAATAGTAAATAAAAAATTCTATAAAAATTATTATCAAAGAAATTTTAATTAGTCGTAACTTTTAGTTAAATTATTTTAATTTAAAGTTGAAAAAATTCAAGGGAGGTGACCTTTTTGTTAAATCAATTTATTTATGGTTCATTCCGCATGGTATTCATGTTATAGAAAATTACATTTAGCTGGAAATTGTTAATTAATTGAATTATTCACTGCAAAATATATTCAGTTTAAATTTAAATTTTAAATAAAATTTTCTTTACTACAAATTGCGACAAATGTATATATACATGCGATTCGTTCACGTAAGTATAAATTTACTCGAGTGAATATTCAAATAATTTACAATTTAAAAAAATTAAATAAATAGAGACATTTTTTTTTTGGTATTTTACGTGAAAGTTTTTTTCATTATTAAAAAAGTCTTTGATAATTTATTGAATAAATAAATGTTTTTTAATATTTCGAAAGTACTAAGGCGAATTTGCTCTATTTTAGTTTAATAATTTATTTTCTATCTTTAAAATTGTGCATATATCAAAATGTAATTTCTAATTCAAAAAAATGTCGAGTAATTACATAGAAAATTTCGAATAATTTCAAAAAAAAAATCTAACAGCTATTGATCTATCAAATACAAAAATTAAAATACATCAAAAGCATCTATTAAAAATTGATATGAATCGGTCAAATAAATCTTTGTTTTTCAGTTAATGACTTTAAATAAAAAAAATAAAAAAAGTGCAATCAATCAAGAGGTCAATTGCATGTCCAGTTAAAAATTTATTAATCAAAATCTAAATATCAAAAGAAAAAAAAAAAACCCATATATGAAACTCTAAAAATACTTAAATATTTAATTTAAACAAAAAAAAAAAAGGGTCATGTTTTGATAGTAAAAAAAAATTTTTATAATGTTTCAATGCTGATAGTGTGTATTGAGCTTGCGCGATGAAAACATTACGCGCAATGCGACATACCATACTTGAAGGCACTTGAAGGGAGACAGTGATAGTTTGATAATCTCGTTTGATCTCGTTAGAGATACCCTGGAGCATTGCAAACCGGGTGTTCTTTTTAAGGGGAGAGAAAGACTAAAAAAAAAAAAAAAAAAAAAAAAAAAAAAAAAAAAAAAAAAAAAAATGATTTGACAAATTAAGGGTGAGGGTGGTTAAATCTTGTTAGGAAAAATTGAGTTTAAGCATGTTGGATAACACTGTATATAAAACTTGCACCGAGGTCAAATTTTTTTTTTCAATTTATTATTTTTTTTATTACAATTTTCTTGACTATATAAATGCAATTTTTTGATAACAAAAAGAAATAATAATTTTGTGCTGCAAAATCGTTGAAATTTGTGTAGTAAAAACACAAAAATATCAAATGCTGTATTGCAGTATCATATTGTAATGATCAAACATTCTCGACCCACTTTTATGCCTCATCCAGATAAGCCTTATATATAAATTTGATTTTCTTTTTTTTTTATAACTTTATTTTATTCATTTGTAACCAAGCAGGTAAATCATTTTTTATTTATATATTTATTGATCCATACAAAATTTGCAATGTATTTAGTTTCTGGCAATGAAAGTTTACCCTTTTTTATGTTATTTTTTTTAATATACACGAACGTTTGACCTGAGTAACAAGGTCAGGTCACGAATAATCATTTAGGTATAATAAATATTAAAAACTAATTAATTAGCTTACGTATTTATTTTATAACTTTTAAATAAACTCTTTACACCATTTTTAATATATTTTCTTTTTTTTTTTTTGTTTAATAAACATGGAATTAGTTGTTTTTTTGTTTCTTTTACACAATGAAATAGTTGATAAGTAACTATAGTACTAGTGGCACAATAAATACTGCCCAATTATTAATAACAATTTAAAAATGAATAATATTTTCATCACTATTACGCCGGCATATAAGTGATGATATTTTTGAAAAATTTTATTTATTATTATTCGAATGTTAGGGGTATTGAAATAATTGGTAACATTGGATTTGTAGTTTCAACTTCAAGAGCTGTTGCCATACAGTCATTTGCTGTTTCCATTTCACCGAGGGATTCTAATACTTTTCCAAGATTATACCTGTAATAAATTAATTGTTAATTTTTGTTATTTTTTTTAAATCAATAATTTATATACCAAGTTTGGTGAGAATTTGGATCAAGTTTAGCAGCATCACGAAGTGTTTTTTCAGCTAATCTTTGACATCCTAAATAATGATAAACTAAACCCTGAAAAAATGTTGTGTAAAGGTTTAAAGTTTAAAGACTTTAAATATGCAAAATAATGATTTTTAAATTTACCAAGTGTTGAAGACTTTTAATGTGTGATGGGTTAATTGCAACAGCACTTTGATAACACTGTTTTGCCTCATTATATTCACCTCTATACTCAAACAAAAGACCTTTCTGTAAATAAATAATATCATAATTATCTCTTTGTCATTCTAAATGAGAAAAAAAAAACGAACCGTATACATGATATGATGACTAAGAGGAAATATATTTGTTGCTTCTTGAAGTGATAATTTAGCAGCATCAGGTCTATCAATGACCAAAAAAACTTCAGTTAAAAGTAGCCAAATTTGTAATTGTAAAAGCCAAGCTTTTTGTGGTCCTGGTTTTGGTGTAAATGAACTCAATGATGATGCAACCTCGGACAGTGCTTGTTCAATTCTTGATGCAGCCAATGAAGGTGCATGCAATGAATCTGTATTTTAAATAGAAAAAAAAAAAATAATAAATAAATAATAATTCTAAACTAAAAATTGGATGAAATAGTTTAATTTGATTTAATATACTTGAATCTTTATCAGACATTTCTGACATATGAAGTTGAAAAACACTTCTTGTTTCACTTCTTTTTTCACTTTGTGAAAATTCATTACAATCGACATTTGTTTTTTCTTCATAAAGTGTTTTCCATAAAGATAACATATGTTTTATCGTTATTAATGCCTCTTCACCACCAACACTATTTAATTCAAGATGTGCTTTGATATAAAGAAAATTTAAATTATCTGGATATTCTTCAAGTACACTTGTTATTAAATTAAGAGCATCTGCATATTGTTTGTGGGCTGTTAATAATAGTGCAAGTAAATGTAGTGATGGTATATGTTCAGCACGTAAATTCAATGATATTTTAACGTGAATCATTGCATCGTTTATTTGTCTATTGATTGCATATTCACGTGCTAAATAATATTCAGCCAGATGGTCATTTGGATCACACTGTTGTGCTTTATGAAAATATTCAAGTGCAATATTTGTATGATGTAATTTATCTTGTTTAATTGTTGTATTTGATGAATAAATACTATTTCCAATACCAATATAAAGTTGACAACGTGATAATAAACCTTGTTGATTTGTTGTTTCACGTTGAAGTGCCATATGACTCCAATCAATACCTTCTTTTATTAAATTTAAATTTTCATAGCATATTTTTGCAGCAAGTAAACATGGCATTACTTTTTGTTTTGATAACTTTATAACAGCTTTTAAAACAGCTAATGCATGTGAATATTTACCAAGATTAACTAAACATAAACCATATTGCATCCAGACATGTACTTCATCGTGTGAAAATTTCATAGCTCTCTCAAATGACTCATGAAGCAAATCAATTTGATTCCATCTTACAATTGCTATTGTCATTAAATCATAAACAGCTGTTGCATTTTCAAATGCACGTAAACGTGCTTCTTTAAATTCTGGTGATTGACTTAGTACAGCTTCACGTACAGCCATTGCTTCACTTATTAATAAAAGTAATATCATTTCTTCATTTTCATTTTTAGGAACAAATAAATTTGGACCACGATATTTTTTAGGCTTCCATGGTGATTCTGATGAACCATTTGTTGATAAATGATTATTTAATTTACGATTTGTTGATACAACAGCTAAAATTAATTTAAACACACACACAAATTTTATTTTAATATAAATATTTTCATATTTAAAATAGAATTTTAAAAATTTTCATTATTTATTATTTTAATAATATATAGGTATATATTTTTTTTTTATTTTACCAAATGTATCTGCTGGTGGATCAGGTACTTTGTAGTGAGATCCACTAATATTACGTAATAACAATTCAGCCAATTGTCTTGTTAATGTTAAACGTAAACTTTGAGTAGCTGTTGATTCAACAGAGAAGAAGAAGAAGAAGAAGAAGAAGAAAATAATAATTTTTTTATTTACCTGTATCTGTTTATGGCTGCATGAATATTATCAGATTGAATGTAAAGAAGAGGTGCACGTTGTAGTGCTGTTTCTAAAATAGGACCAATACTTTTTGATGAACTTATTGTTGGTTGAGGTGAGTATGATCCTAAACAAAATAACACAAAATAAATAAAACAACAAAATTCAAGAGATATTAATTAGTATTATTATTTACCAAAACTGTTGCAGCTGGTGATGGTGGTAGTTCCATTATGCATTTGCAATGAAGCTTTATCAACTTCTTGAAGATAAACAAGTGTTAAATCACTAGCAGTTTCGAAACACTTGACAATTTGTTCAAGTAATTCAGCAACTTTGTACTTTGATTTTAATGTTGGTAATTTTTTTTTCAAGCATAAACCTTTGATGGCATAAGATTCAGCAACAATTCTTAAACTACGACTTGGAAGATGTTTTTCAGTTAAAGTTTGCAACTCGGCTTGATCATAATGATGCAGTGCATCTTCATACAGACCCATTGCATAATGTAGCTTTCCCAGTAAAAGATGAGCATCCAAAACAACAATTGCCTGCTTCAAACAATTGATAAATTAATTTCTATACAATCATAATTATTAAATAATTATTTTACCTGTTTTTCACGTTCATTTGCAGCTAATAAAAGATTTTGTTTAGCTTCGATTAAACCAGTTTTGGCTTTTGATATGTTTACATCGATTGGTGGTGTTTGTTCTAAAAAACTCTCTAGACGACCTTCACCACTCAAAAAATTTGCTAAACATTCTGTTGTTAAATTACATATTGTTAAATTATTAGATGTCAAAAATATTTAAATGTTATTGTTTTTTTTATTACCATTGCTAGGATATAAGTCTTTTAAATGAACAGCAAGTTCTATAACCTTTTTCCAATTTCCATCACTACGATTTTTATCAATTTCAGTTTCAATTCTTAATGTTTGACTTTTTTTACTTGTCATTTTGTATTTTTAATTATTACACGTAAAAATTGATATAATAAAGAATATTTAAGTTTATCAAAATACACTACTAACTTAGTTATGACCAAAGCTTGAATATCATATTTTAATGACAGCTGACAAGCATTAATATGTACATATATATCATGGAGGTCTACAAATATAAACTACCAATATACCAGGTCTACCAATACCAGGTCTACCATGCGCTGAGCCATTTTAGAGAAAAAAATTATTGTTGTTGTGATTGTTGGCTAACTATATGATAACAATAAAACTTTTATTTACTGAACATTGTAAAATCATAAACAATTAAAAAAAAAATTAATTTTTTATATACAATAAAAATCAATAACAAATAAAAAAGTTCAATGTCAATTATCAGAAGATCCCAGGTAAGTTGACATGATTAATTTGTGTTACAAAATTTTATAACCTCTAATTAAATGAACAAATATAAACTTAAGTATTTACAATTAATAACAATGACAATTTTTATTATTTTAGCAATGGGCAACATTTGCAAGAGTTTGGCATATTTATGATGCAAAATGGCAAGATCCATATCTAAGTGCACCATTAATAGTAAAACATTTAATGGGAAAAACCAAGCCAATTTATCATCCTATGAGTAAGTTACAAAAATAATTAGGTATAGGTATAAACAAATTATTACATGGATTTATAAATATTTTTTTTTATAATATTATTTAGATAACTCTGGTGATCATGTTGTGGTGATTAACAGCAAAGACATTGCTCTACGTGGTGATGATTGGACAAAAAGAGTTTATTTTCATCATACAACATATCATTCTTGTGATACTTGGACTCTTGCTTGGGAATTACATAAAAAAAATCCAACAATGATTGTTAAAAAAGCTGTATATCATGCAATGAAAGGAACAATTCAACGTCGACATACAATGCAACGTTTACATATTTATGAAGATGATAATGTTCCAGATGAAATACAGACCAGTTCCAGTAAGACTTGATCATATACCTGAAGAACAAATTAAAGAATTTCCACGTGTTATTAAATATCCAAATGATTATATACTTACTTAAATTTATTAAATCTGTAACAATTGATTTTTTGTTTTTACAATTAAACTGAATTAATAATGAATTTTGTTTGTCATATAATTATTGTTAATTAATTTTATTTATTTGTGTTTCTTTTTTGTATTTGAAAATCATAGAATACATTGAACTCTTTATTGAACCAATTTAAATTAAAATTACTTAAAAATTATCAAACTTGGTTTACATAATTTGTGGAGCAGTGTAATAACGCCAGAGCACACTACTTCCACGTTTAAGACCATTTATTGATGCCAAGTGTCT
>JAPYYR010004130.1:0-11692 GCA_030523065.1 Aphidius colemani | reverse complement strand
ACACGAGCGCTATCACCGGCAAAAAAAGGCAGTGACTTGCTCCATTCCGTGAGCTTCAGTAAAATCGGACAGTTTACACTCCTTGTAGACCTCCATGAGTTCGATTCAAATTCGATCTGACAAAAAAAATTCAAACAAATTGAGGAAGGCGACAAATTTGGAATTTACAATTGACGTGTATACGTATAATAGAAAAGAAAATACAATTCTTTCTGTGAAAATATTCATCTTCGTTACATAATGCTGTGACGAATCGGAAGCTAAGAATTTTTTTCTTTCAATAAAATATTTTTTATGTTTATAAAAATGTTCGGTGCGTAAATCATAATATTAATTTTTCTTCTCAAACAAATATTTTTGCAGAGAAGAATTTTTTTTTTTTAGTGTATGCTCATACTTTGATAAACCAATTTCTAATAAACAATATTTTATTATTTTGACTTTAGTCTCTCGGGGTGTCCGCGGAAGGATAAACTGACGCCTGAAAGTAAGTTATCTATGGTTTCATAAGTAAAAAATAATAAGTATATAGTAAATAAGAAATTTTTTTTCAATCATGTTAATCGATGTAATCATACCTAGTTAGTATAAGCTTATATTGTGGAAATTTGGGCGCGTGGGAGCATTTGTGTATTTTCAGTTTTCTATCCCGTGAAGAAGAATACAACATGGCCAAGCAATGGCCCAAGCCTGGAAAAATGTAGCCAAGACTTGGCTGCCAGTCTTGGTCAATGCTTGATCGAGGCTTGGGGATTGACACCAATTTGAGCTTGGCTACCAATACTCTGTCAAGCATTGGCCGCCAATACTCGGCCAAGACTTCCAAAAATTTATTGATTTAATTAAAAAATGATTTTACGACAGCTTAAACAATCTCATTTGTTTATTTATATGAGTAATAATTCGATAATCTGAAAACATCACACCGGAAATACTTAACATCACCATGACTTGAATCCGGTACTTCATAGCTGACAGTTCAGAGTCTTACTTGCTTAACCACAACAGCAACAATCAAAAGCAGAGGAAATTTATTCTACTTAAATATTTATTACAATTATGGCAATCCAAGAATCAACCGATATAAAAATTTAATTCGTTTCATGTACCCCGGAATCTATTTCCATAATTTATAAAAAAAAAAAATTCCTCTTGAAACTTTTGTTATGTAAAAAAAATGATTAGCTGTTGCGAGTAACTCTAGGCTAATGTGTTAATTTTCTCAGTCTTGGCGACCCAATAATTCACTAAGACTTGGCCAACGAACTGTTCATTAATGGCCGGCCAGCCCTTAATGAGCCAAGCCTTGACTTATTCATCTGTTTCCAGTCTTGGCCACTCAATAATTTACCAAGACTCAGTCCATGAATGGCTCTAAAAAAGCTGGCCGGCTCTTCTTCAATCAATGGTCGGCCAAGCATTGACATACAAACCTTGGTAAGAAAAAACCAACCATAAGTCAACCAAGCCTTGGCCTATGGGTGGTGCGCCATTGGCTGCTAAGCATTGGATGCTGTTATTGAGACAAGGCTTGGCCGTGTTGTGAGTCTTGCCAATTCCTACACGGGATCGTTGATTGAAAATAATTTAAATTTTTCGACATATGTTTGATTGTTTTCTATTACACCTTATACTTCTTTGTGCTTTTTTTTCTCTTTTTACTTTGAGTTTTTTCGGGATAGAGAGCTTCTTTTGATTTGAAAAATGTTCGATTCTTTCAATTATTATTAATATAAGCAGTGCAAGAATATTTTTATTAATTCAATTCAACGTAGTTATGATAAAGCTTGAAATCTTCAGTAAGTTGAGATATGAAATACGAACTTCGAGATCCCTAGACGTTTGCCGAGTGTAAGAACCTGGTTTTCGCACACGTCGAAAGCGAAGAAATGTCGAGCAATACTGAACGGTAATGTCAAATTTATTGTATAAAAATAAATTCTGGTAAAAATAAATAATGAATTCAAAGAAGGGTCTTTCATAATAATTACCATTTTATTATTTTCATGACAGTGACATCAAAAAAAAATGCGGTTAATTTCACGTACTGTTTTTTTTTTTTTTTTTCCCGCTGTTACACAAATTTGATGATAGGATCACAAAAATTTAGAAATTTTTTTCTACCTAAAGTTTCCAAGTTTACCTCACAAATTTTATATCACTCTCTACCCGTTAACTTGAACAGTATTCTTATTTTTATTCTAATTCCGTCATTCTGTATACTCTGTCTCAGCCTATAAGTTTATCATGGATTTTATTGCAATCTTTAAGATCAATGAAATTTTTTTAGTTAAAAACATGAAGCATCTCCCGCGCGTCACAGTATGAAATTGATCACCTCAATTCACGATTATGTGTGATGAATTCATTAGATTTTTAAAATATAATCTCGGTATACGTCTGGGTTCTCGCAGTTCTGGCGATGCATGAGACTATTTTGAAATGCCCGACGCCTGGTTGCAATGGTCGTGGTCACGTCAGCTCAAATCGGAACACTCACAGAAGCTTATCGGGTTGTCCAATAGCAGCTGCCAATAAACAGACTGCCCGTGAGGCCCAGCATGAATTCCAAGGTAAGGTAACTCAGCGTTTTGTTGACAACACAATTTTTATTGAATTCTTCTATTTTCGAAGAGTTTTGGACTGAATAATATGACATGTTAATAAATCGATATTTTAGAAAATTCATTAAAATTAAAATATGTTGTACTAGTGTCAGAAATTCCATCAGAGTTTGTAAACTCAAACTCGCTACCTGGCTCCATGGATATGAAAGGATATACACTCTATACAACAACTAGTCAGGATTCAAAAACAGTTAGCACTCCAATATATGATTATTATAAAGCGCCAGGCCTTCATACTAAGCTACCTAAAACCCTAGAAAGTACTGGTAATTCGAACAATAACAACAAAGTTGAAGCAAAGACTGAAACAGCTACTTGCAATACAAACATAGCATTGCAAACTAAAACAAACCATGAGCGACTAGTACCTAAAATAGAAGAATCATCTTCTTGTCCAGTTAATTCACCACCATCACTGCCTCCTCCACGGCAATCATATGATTCATACATAAATCAGGATTCAAACTCATCCTCGATATCATCAATGGACACAATGAGTAATAGATCGATAGGAGGGATTCATCATTCGAGTCAGCATTCAGCTCACCACGTGTTGCCGATGCAGCCAACAGTCAGTTACTCTATGTCTATGCTTGAAGATACTAGAATGACGCATCAAATGTCTCAAAGATCCCCTTATGAATCTTCCATGATGTCAATATCTGCAACAACCAGTGAAGATATTTATCATCATCGGGCTTATATGCACACAAACTCTAGCAACGGGATAGCTAGACCTGTCGTAACTTATGCCAATGATGTGGCTGGTGCTGGTCGAGGATACGATAACGTTTCTAGTGCCACGGATCATCGGCCTTATGATCCTGGCACTGCCTCAGCATACGAAAGATATGACACGCAAGGTTGTACACCTTTCCAATCTCAACAGACTCAGCAGCAACAGCTAATTTCAAGAGCGAATATGTATTACATTGGACAAGCAGGAATGACTCCAGAGGACCAAGAGCGTGCTTATCATCAAGAAGCTGTGTCTGCTCAACAGCATCAGATGGCTATTTCTGCTGCAACAGCAAGAGTCATGATCAAATCAGAAGATGGTGAGTTAGAAAAATCCTTTTAGTTTTTGTTGAGTTTGGCTGAAACAAAATAATTTTTAAAAAAGTTCCAAAATTTTTCATAAATAAAAATCTAAATGGATGCGTTTGACCATTCATTGCCCTAGTTACAATGAAGAATTTGAGAATGCAAAGTTATTTTTCTTTTTCACAGTAAAATGTTTGTCATCAAGTCAAATACAAATACAGAAGTCCGCAGGTCCAGCAACATCTCCGGGAGGTTCAGTTATGGATCTTTCAACATCGAGTGTGACGTCAACAAGTCCCCAGGCTCCTCCATATGGATCTAACAGCGTGAGCCCTCCATATGGAGGACAGACAGTTAGTGGAAGTCCCCAAGCAGCTGCGAGCCCTCACCTATCAACAAGTCCCCAAGTGCCCAGTCCTCAAGGTCAGACTCTCGATCTCAGCGTTAACAGACTTCATAGTGGAGCACAAAGTCCACAGTACTCATCAAGCCACGGCGAAGCCGTTCCTGTTCCAGTAATTCCCCAGTTTCCAGCAACAAGGCCAATAGAGGAACAAACAGAACCTGTGGACTTCTCGAACGCGAATGAACCGGTCAATTTTAGTGGAGCATCAGGAATCAGGCCAGTAGGGTTTCCTCCCCCCGGAGTTCATGTAGCAGCATATAGCCGTGAAAGTACACCTGATAGTGGAGTTTCACATTATATAGACGCATACAGAGATCCAAATGGTAAAAATCTGACAATCATTCAAACAGTTTTTTTCTAAAAAAAAAAAAGCGATTATTATAAAGTTATAGACCAGGTAGGAATTGAAGACGGGCACGAACCGAGCACAAGGGAGCCATCAGCTCAGCCGCGGTATTGAATTTGGCAACATGAAAAAAAAGGAAAGTCTATAACTTTTGAACCTCAAAACTCAGAGTGTTCGTATACAGCTTATACAGGAAGCATCTCTAGAAACTCGTTGAAAGCCATCGGAAACTTCTTTTCTATTAATAATAGTTTAAAAAAGAAAAAAAATACCCATCTTTGGAAAATATTCGTTATTTTTCTAAAATTAATACTATCTAAGCTAGGAGTCTGAGAAAATATGAGGGTTGCTTTAAAGGTCAGAAGTACTTCTATTATATTCTACTTCTTGTAAATAAATTAGACGGAAATTTTCCAACAGTGCAAAAAATTGCGCCAGCAATAACTTACGATTGAAATAAAATAGAAACTTCGCCTTAGGCTAAAAAAATGCACCCACAAAAACTTTATCGCCCGAATTGCAACTTTTGCTCTGAGAACTATTTTCTGGAGCAAAAAAAACCTCGAAATTCGAAAACAAAAAAGAATATACTTTTTTCCCAGAAATTATGCATCATATATGAAAACCGAAATTTAGAATACATGTATTGGAAGCAGTTGTACATATACAAGTATTCTAAATCTAGTTTATAAACATGGTATTCTTGAATGATTTTAGAATACCGTATTGTAAATTTAAAAAACGATATTCTAAAACTATAATACGGATGTTTTAAACTTGAGGGGTACCGATTTTGTAATTTTAGAATACATGACTATAATCTTAGAAGTCAGCACTTCTATTAAATTCAAAACATTGGTATTGTTTTTTTAAAAACGGTATTCTCAAACTTCATTTTTCTTTAAGTTTAATGTATAGATAATATAAATTTATAATACGGTATACGATTTTTATAATATCATCTCTTATCCCGAGATGAAAAATTTGCGGCTCCCAAAGAGCTCCCAGGAGCACTGTCATAGCTCTTTCCGAGCTCCCATACGTCTCCCGAGCTACCCGTAGCTTCCAATCGTCTCTTTTGGAGCTCCCAAGCTCCTTGTCGAAAAACTTAAAAAAAAATATGCACAAATTACCCAAACCGCGTTTTTCTAAGTACCGAATGAAGGCCTACTGTTGGTTATGACTCAAAATACCGTGGTCTGAAAAAACGAAAAAACGGCGCCCGCAATGACTTCTAAAATCAGTTATGAAACTGATATTGAAACTTTTTTTTATGTTTAAAAAATGTTATTGTTGATGAACGACTTTAACCTCCACGACTTTAAAAGTGCCATACTCGTTACACAGTCGTTTTTGACTCGCGTCCGGCTCGTTCTCAATTTCTAGTAATTCGTATTGACACCTTTAAAATCGTGCAAGAACTACTTACTTCACATACTAGTTACATAATATACTATTTTGTAATAAATAGTTCGTTTTTGATGGTGAACAGATGGGAAAACAATAGTTCAAAAAAAAATAAAAAATATGATAGCTCTAAAAAGTAATTGAATCAATATAAACGCAATAATGGCAGTATGAGCTAACCAAGAGATATACTTTTTATGCTATGCAAGCGTTGAATCAAAACACACTTCGAACCAGCACGGTTTGAATTACAAAAGCAACCACCTTTTGTTTTTTTTTTTCATTTTTTCTATTTACCCTCGAAATCACACTCATTTTATCGGCTCGCCAAATACATATCCGTATACGAAAACCATCAGACATTCACCCTTTATCTTACTTTTCCGTAGACATGTTTATTGTGAGCGTATAATAGCGTAAGTATTTTTGATCACCGGAATATTATATATATAAAGTTTCCCTTTCATCATTCCAACTGCCAACACGGCCCCATTGTTAATTATCAATATTTCGTCTGCGTATAAGCCGAGAAAAGCATGTCGTACGTACAATACACTGGCCGTTTTCTTCTCCCTTCAACTTACCCATTGTAGCAATACAATGTATTCACTAAAATTTAACTATCTCACTCGCCTTTTACCCAAGCACTGAAAAGTGTCAGGGGAGTAGTTGTTGAAATTGAAACATTTGACGTGCAGCAGGAAAATATTGACGCCATTGCTTAACGTTTCCATGTTCAGCTCTATTTGCATCTCGTGTACATGTCAGTATGATTTATCCACACATAAACTATCAAAAATAAATTTTTTTTTTTTTTTCATCATCATAAAATAGTTGAAGAGGCCAAAAGTTGATAATTAATTTTTTTCATTAAATTACTTATGAGTATTATAGTAACGCGATGTCAGAATTGACCTACCAGAATTGATTTATTTTATGATTAAATAGTGATAATAAGTAAAAGATTTATTTAAATCAATATTTTTTTCAATCATAAATAATTTGATCGACTTTATCCATATATTTTTCTCGATCGACTCTATCCCTCCCTTCAAAGTAAATATAAAGAACTGAATTTTAGACAAGCGGTGATCTTAACTGTTTCTTCTCAAAGACAACCAATAATTTCCGAGTCAATAATTTAATTCGTTTTCGTTTGATTTCTCTAGCTTATGGATCAATGAGCCCACATCCAGGTTATGGGATGACTACCGTTCAATCGGAATATCCAGGAAACTCGTATACACCTTATCCTACTACTGGCTATAACTGTGGGGGTACATACCCAGGACCAGTAACTTCAGGATATCAAATACCAGCAGGATACAGTCCAGCTCCATGTTATAGCATCCCACCACCTCAGCACACTATCAGCGGCTTAGATAAATCTTCAAGCAAAGACGAAAGGTAAAAGCAACAAATTATATAGGCATCTTATGCTTTAGAATGTTTTAAAAAACGACTGAAAAAGACTCTACGTCGTTTGCTTCAGATGATTTAAATGTTTTATTTTATTGTCGAAATTTGTTGCAATATTTTTGTATCCTAACCGAGACTTGAAACTATAAACTTAAACTTTAACTAACAATAAAACCTATGCCTTAGCTACCATAACCACAGGCGCAATATGTATTTGGATAGATATTTGTTCCCTGTTAATGATAAGCTATTTTTGTTACACCTACAATAATGATAATCATTATTATGCTTCAGCAAATTGTCCACTCTTTATGATACCTTTTGATTGCTTTCGACTATAAATTTTTATACTAATTAGTTCAAAACTTCAAAAACTTGCAGTATAAATAAACATTTTTTTCTTATTGTTTTGCAATTCAATAAAGTATAAGTTGTAGTAAAATATTGGTTTTTGGTGAAAGGATTTGATGAATACTTGCCTGATAATGTTTCTAATTGGTGTCAACTTCTACACTTATTATTTCGGTCAGACGCAGTACCATGAGTCAATAAATAAAATTTACAAAATTCAATCAGTTGAACTATAACGTTTTTGGACCTAGCATTTAAAGATAGATTCAAAACTATTCCAAGTCCAAGTTCAACAGCAGTACAGTGCGAAAAAATTTTAAGTCTAACAACACGCAAAGAGTGAAAAAAATTCTAAGTTTTCAAAAAAAGACTCTAAACACTTTAAAACACTCTTATCACAATATTATAGTTTAGAGTGTTTAAATAAAAGACTCTGGAACACTCTCAAAGCGAACGCCAGTTTCTCGTATTAGTACCCACATTGCAGTCTAAGTTAGGCATAAAGTAGTCTAGTGAAACATAGCCTAGTTCAAATTGGCTACAAGTGTCAAAATTTTTACTTAAGTAGACAAGTAAACAATGATATTGTAAAAGCATTTGTTTTCTCGATGGAAGATCGATACGATTTATGATTCTCCTAATGTAACTTCGAGCTTATCTGCAGGTCATTCCGTAAAAGATACACTGTAAAAAAAATATCTGAATTTTAGACAAAAACTTCTTGGCTCGAAGTGATTTGAAAAAAAAAAAAAAATTCCTTTTTTTGAATAATAAATGGTTTGTTTGAAGAAAAAAAAATCTTGTTTTAAATAATAATTTGTTCATAATATTCAGATATAATCTTGTAAGAAACGATAAATGGTTCGCGTTAAGGAAAAAACTTCTAAACGTAATCCCTCCTACTCCTTGACACGGCCACTATTATGATTGTTATATTCCATCGGTTTCTAGTTCCGAATGGCAGGGGGATGTTTTTAAGAAATAAACTTCTAAAGTCATGCCACACGAGGATGTATCTAAAATGAAGATGTAGTACACAACATATTGATCGAATTTAAAAAATTAAAAAAAAAAATTCTGTGAATCTAACAAAAAGTACCAAATATTTCAATAAAAATTACTAAAGTTTTCAGTAAATTTATATTAACCAGTCAGTTTTTAGACACTAACAAATTCCAATAAATCACTCTTCATTCTTTTAAATTTGAATTTATTTCCTATAATGAAGAGAGGTTTTAGTTTAAGACATTTTCAACTTTGAGAAAATGTATATAAAATTTTTTTTTGTATTAAAATTGACTATATGAATAAAACAGTGTTTTAAAAGTAAAGCACAGCAACTTTGTCCCTAGGTAAATAAACAAATGTCTTAATTTTTATATAAATTATCTTTGCACATTACTAAAGAATCTCACAGATGAGTCCTATCTATTAACTATCACTTTGTAGTTTATTGGGATATTCAATTATACAAAAAGATATTTTACTATCCTATCACAAATAATCGTTGTTAACGTATTGAAATACTTTTCATGTAAAATGTTACTGAGTGGTACAAGGCATCAAAAGAATAATTGAAAGGTATATTATTACTAGGTTTATTATTTATTGCTTTCTAATGGTTCCGTTAACGGACAGATCAACTTGAAAAATTTTTGATTTATCAAAAGAAAAAACAACAAACCAAAATGAAAAGTACGATGTTAATTGTTTTCAAGTCACAAAATTAAGTTGCTGAAACATTGAAAAGCGTATAGATATATCCAAAAAACCTTATTTTTTTTTCATTAGCCAAGAACAATATTCAAACATAATTGATGGTCCAGGCTAGTGTAACCACTGGATATACTAAGATTTTCGAGTTGTGTAACCTCAATGAATTCCCGATAACCACAATATTGGACGTTTATTTATTATCTATATAACTTTGTTAATCAATCTATAGTATTTTTTCAGATATTTAATAAACGAATAATCAATGACATGAGGATGTTTTTATATTTAGACTTAAATACAGTTTATTTTTATTTTTTTCAATCAGATTTTATATTATATCCTAAAAGAATTCTAATTAAAACATTCTTTCAGACGATAAATTTGTATAGTTGTTTTACGTGTATTCAACCAACAGAAATTCTTAGCTACTGCGATATTGACAAAATGAAAAGATACTGACACAATAACTCAATAGCAGTCTTATTGATGTAATTTGAACTCTGATAAGACTTTTCAATACTCTCTAGTCGTTATAAGAGGTCAACATATATATATATGTCCAAATATACGCAATGAAATTACACTCAAGAACTATGTAAGTTCAAGGTAGCTAAGGGTGAAGAAGAAACAGCAACATCGTGATTCACTTAAGTGTCATCGAATTTTTCATAGCAAAATGGAATCTTTTTTCTGTAAGCAGCCTATGTGAGCTACCCCACATTCATGCATGTGTATCAAAATACTTAACATATATATATATCAATACTACATATTCAACACAAATTTTTCGACTCGGGTATATATATACCGGGTGTCCTGTACGTAGTGCACGTGGTATATACCACAAGACAGCTTATGAAATTTTAGTAGAAAAATGTTATAGAATTTTTGATCTACGACGCTTTTTTGCTGGGTTATTAGCGTTTTAAAATGACCAATCAGAATCGAGCGTCGCAAACTATTATGATTATAGCTTCCAGAGTCACAGGCTTAATCACTTCTTTTAGTAAAACTTCTTATCGTAAGATAGTGGAAAAGAAAAGCATACGCAGCTACGTAACGGTTGGTCGTTTGAGCAAACGAATGATCGAAGCGAGCGAGCGGTCGCGATCGCTCGAAACGAGCCTTCGCCCAATGACTATGAGTAAGAAAGAAGATATGCTTGAAATAAATGTGTGTGTTCGTGTGCATTGTCTAGTGTTTTCCCGTTTGCACTACTGAAAATAATAAACTAGAGGAAAAAATAAATTGAAACAATATATTAAAATTATAAATTAAGAAATATCTAGTACCGAGTGATACGAAATAAATAAATTTGAAAAAACAATACTAACATTTCTGGTACATGATATTGTTGATATAAATATTATTTATATCATTGAAATTGTTATTGATATTATTACATCAATGATAATACTGATAATATTGTTGTTGAATTTGTTATTAACAAAGAAAGGGAGTTTGTTTATTGACTAGGCCCTTAAAGGTCGCTATGGAAACCTAGTAATTTATTTTAAAAAGTAGAACAATTTTTGGCAGCTTAGGATTATCAAAAATGGTGGTATTAAAAAAATTATACATGTGTTTGATTAAGATTATGACAGGTGGCATTAGCGTTCCTGACTCTATGGCACTTTAAGTTAACAAAAGTTTTGATTCGATTTTATGAACCGTATATCTGCTTATACAGATATTTACATGAAAACAAAAAGTGTCTAAAATTTAGACAATTTTGTTTTAATTTAAACCAAATCTGTTGTAAAGCAAGACGAAATTGAACAGAAACTTGGAAAAAATAAGAAGTCCCCCCGCCAGGTAACTAGCTTTTTTAGTCTCGGTCTTGGTCTTGGTCGAACGATTTTATAATTAGCTGATTAGGAGGACAGTGGTGGCGGATTTCTGAAATTTTTTTTTTTTTCAAATAAGTAATTATGACAAAATTCTATATCATAACAGTTATGTTAATAAAAAAATTGGTATTTTAATTTAATATGAATAAACTAAAAATTACCTACTGACACAATTTGTATAAATTATTAGCAACACTCTATTGTTTGAATATTCATTAAAAAATAAATAGATAATTTATCAAAATTATTTATTAATTATAATTGTAGCATGTGGAGTAATATGGAGAATCAACTTAATAAAAACGTAGACCACAACACGTAACTTTGGACCCCAATTACTCTAGCGCCGCCACTGGTCAAAATATGTACCGACTTGCTATATTCCGTGAGCTTCAGTTAAGGTACATTGTTGGATTTTTTCCAAATTCAAGATGTTTTTGAAATTTACACAATAGATAATTGAAATAACAATGCATCTATTTGTAAAATTAGGACCGTTGTTATAAACCTTTTTTTTTTTAATAAT